>OZ023210.1:62189092-62264092 GCA_963995525.1 Escarpia spicata
ACAGTAGGTGAGACACCGAACTGGACGTATGGGATTCGGCATGTGGTTATTGGTGAGAGTCGCGGTTTTATTCCTGCACTGCTGGGTACTGATTGCAGGTAAGTTGTTCAGACAATAATGGCATTTCACATATTGGCAAGTTCACATCAGTAGAGGGGGGTTACTATATTGAGGATAGTTTTGCTTTTGAAATTCTTTTCGCCGTCTGTTACTGGGAGGGGGACAGAAAACCATATGCCTGTGCCCTCCAATTGCACAAACGTTTCACAGTCGACACAAATACACATCAATCGTCTCATAACATTTTGATTTTCACCCGACATTGACGCTCGCCACAAAAACAAACATTCACGCTCACTTTTAATGGGGGGGGGGGGGGGCAGAACCATATGTCTGCCCCCCGAAGAAGTTTCAGAGGGAAGCTGCTCCCTGTCCCCCCCCGTTCCCGCGCCTTTGCATCCGGGCATCGTATTAATACCCGCGGTCATCGCCGAACCACTTATTGAGTATAATATATAAACTGATACGTTTATGTTTCATTGTCGTACAATAAAATTAATGTAGGCGTGGCATCGACATGTTTGTATGGAGATTGTTGCATGGAGTTTCAACAATACGTTAGTTTGTATTTCCTAATATAACGGTTATCTTTCATACAAACCCCCACAATTGGTCGTGTGTTTCTACTAATTACTGTAATTTAATGATCATGAACTTCTGTTAGAAAACTATCTAGGAGACACGTCAATGTTTTCGAATATAATTATATTTAACGCGATAACTCATTGTATTCTTAATACACTCTTAATATTTACAGATGTCGGTGCCGCCAAATGTCCCGATGGATGGGTCAAGAGGAATAACTACTGCTATTACTTTTCATCTAATGCAGAGAACCAGGGATATGCAGCAAAACAATGCGAACAGATGTCAGCATTCTTAACTAGCATACACGATTTGGAAGAAAATACTTTCGTGACGAACACGTTGGTGTTATATCTCATATCATTCTTCTGAATAATAAAGTTAATTAAATATGTATATTGATATCATAATATTCTATATCATCTCTTGGAAGGTCGGCTATCATGGACTCCCAGTCCACTGCGTGCTATGCCGTTTTCTAGTTGTTCATCTTCGTGTTTCCCATCCTTGTTGTTGTAGTTGTCTGTACATGTGGCTCTTGATCTTCCTCTGCCTCTTTTACTTTCATCAACAAATTCCTCAAACAATATTCTTTTTAAATATCTTATTGTCTGATAGTGTAACCTAAAATGGTAGTTTGTGTTTCTGTATTTTATTGACGTTTTGTCTTACGTCAACCTGCACGATTATTCAATATTACTACCGACCTATGTTCAGTCCAGTTTAAGAAAGGATTCGATATGTACGAAAGCGGCATGCGGATGCCATTTACAGTATGCGACAAAAATGGCTATAGTGGACATTCATAGGAGTGATTCCACATGTAATTATGTCATGGGAACAGTAACATCTGCGTATCTCAGTTTCGTAACGTAGTTACCATATGAACATTTCTTTGTCGTTTTTCATCCTCCCTATCCTGTTTGACAATCAGTTCGGTATACATAAAAGCGCATCGGTTACAAAACGCAAACATCTTTTTACAGTTATGTTTATCCAATTTCCTTGTCTTTTCCTTCAATAAAAATTATGATATTTATGATAATGGAACATACGGTTTAAATTGAAGGTTCCAATACTGCCTGCGGGTTGCAACCGTTCAACCAAGAACTTTGGGGTTCACTCAATCAAATGTTTTTTTTCTTTCACGTGGTATTATTTTGTTAGAAATATCCTCTATCTGTCGCCGTGTCATGCTATGAAACCACTCTGTGCATCTCCTATTTATGGTTCCTTCTTTTCTGTTATACGTTCCAGAATTATGTGTAGTAGTACTTTTGTTATACGACTCGTCAAATTTATAGTACGGAAGATCGAATAAATGATTGTGCTCCTCTTTACGGGATCGGAATGAAAACCGACTTGCGAAGATTCTCCGGGATATGTCCTACATCATACATGAAGGTGTACATCTCTGTTAGCCTTTTGATGCTCGTCAAGAGCTTGTATCACTCTCTTTGCATTCTGTCTGGCCCAGGTACTATACCGGTTTTCATACCATCGATAATTTTATATTCTTTATTTCCGTTGGAGTAATGTTTAGTCTTTCAGATTATTAAAAACTGGCATCTGTCCCTCTTGTGTCATCACCAACACATCTACCCCATTCCTCTCGAATTGACACATCTTCCAACGACATGTCCCCTTTTTGTTGATTACGCATAAGCTTTCTTTCAGTTTCTGTTGTTATTTCTTTCATATTGTTGTGCAACGTCTCCTTATCTTTTTTGTGCTACATATCACGTGTTCCTGTTTTCTCGCAAAATCTTATCAACCCATCCTCGTTTGCAATTTGGTACATTATAAATACAAATATTCAACACATGTATCTGTTTTCACGATTGTGAACTACTGTATGCAATTCAAGCAGGCCGTTATATTTGTTATGATAGGTGACGAAATATACTTACGTATAACTTTGAAAGATGCCTTTTTATACTGCAAATTATCGATCCAATGTAGTGTATCAAGACTGATGCTGCGTTGCAACGACAGTAGTAATCATGCGTGCAATAGTATACTTGCCTTAAATGACGCAGGACGGAAGCAGTTGGTTACAACCACTGGCTGGGAATTCAGCGGAACTCAGAAAACAGCAACGGAAGTCTTAAATGGAAAAGAAAAGACTGGCATTGGTACGACGGAACCATATTGGATTTCGTCAATTGGGGTGAACTACAACCGAACAAGAATAACCTACTGTGCGCAGTGTTGAAAAACGTTACAGGATTTTGGGATGATCTCTCATGTAACGAACTCCACAGATTTATATGTAAGAAAGGTATGTGCTTGATTTTATTACCAAAATTGTCATTCATACCTTCCCTGTATTACCTTATATAGCTTATATAATTGAAGACATTACTCTTGATATCGAATAAAAACTGTAATTAGAATTACACATCTGGAGTAAAGCGATCACTATGCAAGATTCGTCACATATTTCTGGATAATTGCCGTTTCGTTCCGCAGTTATAATAATTAAATCAAGGCATTTGGCTTGAGAGTTATTACCGAAAATAACGTGCTAACACTACATTAAACAGTCGCCAATTCAGATATATTTATATACAAAAAGAAACGACACTCCATTGGTTTAATATTGGTCTTTAGTGCAATAGCTCTATGTTCTGATGCTTGCGCCGAACATATTCTAGTCTCAGTTCAGTGCTTACACAATCGATCCAAGAAATTGGGCTTTATTGATGTAGAAAATTGCGAATAAAATTATGTGTCTCTGTGCTGAGATACTGAAACAAAGGTAATTGTATTTGATAGTGAATGATCCGCACCGTACTATGTTTATGGTTTTTATTTATTTCGGGTTTATACGTTGTTTTAATAATGGAAGTCTAACTGCAGGTATTCTAAGAAATCTCCCTTTCTTAGTCATTTTTTTAGTGCATAATATTATGTACTTTTTATAAACCATGTATGTGGATATTCACACTCTCATTCTAAAACGTAGTTGCAACACCTTTTATTGTGTCTCGCGCTTGAATAACTATACTATAGTTGAAATTAATAAGTTTTGTTTTCCTTTGCAGCGCTAACACAATTACCAACAAATACAGGGGAGTACACAACACCATCGACTCCATCAACAACCCCCACAACGAAACAGCCTTCAACACATTCAACAACGAGATTTCCCGGTATAAACTCAATGCCGACCATTACAGGTGTCTCTGTCGACCACAAGGAGACGACACCGACAAACACTGGCACACCTGGTGAAGAATTGATTTCCCGTTCGTTGGGAAAGACTATCCGACAGCTGGATAACACTTCAACATCCAAGTCTAGTGGTATCGCAGCTACAACAGCTACACATGAGGAAAATCAAATGGGAAAACGAGAAAGCGAATCAGGTGAGGAAAAGCGAAAAGCAAATGTATATGTTGTTTGGTGTTATTAGTTAGATAATCTAACATTATGTTGTTTAATAGTGCATTTCTATGGTAATACGTTAGAGTTGTGTATTGTGCTAATACATTTTATATAACATATTTGCATTCTCGCACGGTTTCATTTGATATTTTTTTTATGCTCCCAAACCTTGGTTTCTACATGATATATATGTGTCTAGTTTAGTTAGTACCACTGCAATCAATGCAGTTGTTTCATTTCAACGTAATTTTACATATGGTGATATATGTATCGTTACATGTAAAAGACCAGTGTGCAAAATAATAACAACAGGCTTCTGTGTGTTGTAGGCTTCGGTCTATACATTGGTGTGGGTGCCGCTTTCATTGGCATCGTCGTTGTTGCACTGGTGATCACAATAATTATGTGTAGAAGGTACGTAACAGTCACACCACAGCACAGTTACCAAGCAATATTACCGCGCTTTGTATTTTGTATGTGTGTAACTGACTAAAACCTGTTGCAAACGGTAGTTTTACAAGGTAATATATTATCGTCAGTAGCAACTAAGGTCTGCCGTGGACGGAGCTAAACATTACTGAAACACCCAGTTTCTTTATATATATTGAACACTGGACTATTTCTGTTAGAACGACTTTGACATGATATACCAGAAAGTATGGAGTGTTCGTTTACGGAAAATAAACAAATGCGTTTCGCTGCCTGGTCAGGCTTTGTGTCAAGACAACGGTGTACCGTCAGTCACATAAGTTTTGTTTGCAACTAAAATCCGCCCATTACCCAAAATTGTATATTGGTAGAACGACACAACACCACTAATCATGTTTGTATTTACAGGAGGAACTCTAAATCAAACAGTTCAGGTACGACGTCAAAATCCAGCATGCAAGCTGATGGTGACTTCGTTTTCGTGCAGAACAATATAGCAAGTCCACATCAAGCAGGCGCTGCAAACCATTTCCCGAGAAGACAAGGCAACACACAACACCACCAATACGACAATGTCAACATTAGTGATCTCCGCACGTTCAAACAAGGTGCCCGTAATTTAGATGGGAAATCAAGTGGCGTGACGCCGCCACCCGCCGCCATGTTGGATGTTGCTCAACAGCGGACGCAGGCGACATCAGTGACAGTAAATTCTAACCAAGAAATTGAGGTTCTGTATGCGAAACCCATAAAAAAGCAGAAAAGAGCAAACGCTTCAAATCTCGAAAAAATTTCAACAGACAAAACAGATATAGAATACCAAGAAAACTGTCTTTATCAGAGTGAACGTATGGGCGATGACATGATTGTTGTAGAAAACGATATATACGGCTGATCGGATGCTATCACTTGAGAGGAAACATATCGCCTTGTGTGTGTGTGTGTGTGTGTGTGTGTGTGTGTGTGTGTGTGTGTGTGTGTGTGTGTGTGTGTGTGTGTGTGTGTGTGTGTGTATGTGTGTACGTGCGTGCGTGCGTGTGTGTGTGTTCATTATATCATCAACTAAACATAACACTTATAGTTGTCTATGTAATATGTACCGTTGCAGGCAGCAAATGAAATTAATAGGTGCTCATTGGCCAAATAATCCACCAAGGTGGCGTGATATATTATAAATTCCTAGCCTTCTATAAATACTTGACTTAAAATATCGACAAGTATAGACATTAAAAATACTCTTGCACAAATGGCTGGTGCACGTTTAACTAATACACATTCTGCGTACCGTTTGTTGGGTATCATTATTTGTTATTAATTCACATATAAAGAAGCAACTGAATGCATACATCCATACCAACATTTACATAACAATTCAGGGACGACAGTCGTAAATAAGAAATGCATTTGAGGGGTTAGTAGTTGCAAGCACAAGAAACGTCACGAGATTACCAAATCAAAAATAAACTGTGTTTTAAATTAATTGTGTTCTTTTTGATTTAACATTAACTAGTCCAGTAGGCGTCGAAAAGAAAACTTTTTAGGAATTTAAGATAAGCTACATTTGTGTTGATAAATGCCCAATCCTTGTGGTCATTAATTATATCATAGCGCGGACTTGGTACACTTTATTTCCGGAAATATCGATTTTATTTAGGACATGGACCCTCCCGCATAGTGCCAACATGGATTAGTTTTATTACGTGATCAATATTATGCTAATAAGAATGGTGTTGGTTTATATTCGGGTGTTAATTGAACGTCATTTTGTTTTTCTCTCAAATTTATGGGGTCAAAAACCCTCCCACAAATTGCAACATGGAATTTTGGATTCAGAACACCCAAATTACCCTAAAACGTTTGTTGGCATATTCTACTAAGAAATGCCTACAGACTTCACTTTTTCGGAAATTTGCTCCTGAATATTGGGACTTTACTGAGAACAAACGTGTAGTTGTGTGTCTCTGTTGGTGCTAGTCGAAGCGTAGCTCGAGATGGAAGAACAGTGTGCGTTGTACAGGGCCGTTTCGGCAAAACGTTATAAATCACGACGAGACGTCCACATGCCGACAGGGCTACATTCTTTGATTCTATGCCAACCTGTCATTATAATGTCTAGTGTAAGTTTAGTATGCAGTACTACTATGTCCTACGTCATGTCAATGAAATAAGCAAATAGGTTTCTCAATATTTATTCTACACCAATGAAACATAACACTGTTATAATTATAAGTGACACTTCTCAGGTGGCTAATATGTCAATTGATGGATCCGCTTCGTCGCGGTTTGCATACATCACAACCACATTTATGCGAGTGACCAACGTCAAGCATTGTTTTTGCAAACAATCAACTTATAATCGAGCTAGCGTAAGTACGCGGGTAGGTTAACAATTTCCTCTTAGATGGTTTGAACCTCGAGCGCCAAACTTTTAGAGATTAATCTTCGTCCCCTGGAATAGGACGTAAAACTTGTATAGTTTAAAAATACCCCATATTTATCAAGATTCTCACCGTGTATGGGGCAAATCAGTTGAGCGGAACGTAAAACGTATTGTGCGCGAAATACGTAAAACGTAATTTAACAATCGAACGACCCACCCGCACGTGACAAATAATTCGGGAAGATGGTCCCTGTGTTGTTGAAGTGGCAACATGAAATAGACGTTGACACAATTATGCGTATGTCTACCATCGTGCAAATAGCATAGCAATACGAATATTATTTGACAATTCTACAATATCACAACTAGGGCCTATCGATGGACGTGAACTTCACATTCTCTCCGACCTTCGTCATTTAGAAAAAACAACGTGTAAATACCTAACTGCGAGCGCGTTATGGTGTGTAACGATGCTGTGTTTTCTAACATTTGACAACTATTATTATTGTCACGACTATCATCTACGAAGGCATAAATGTGAATTACATTACTATTGTGACATGACATTTCCTAGGTCAAACTAGTGCACTAGGGTGCGCTTTGGGCTCATTACCCGGCGTTGTGACAGTTGTGACAGTCGTGAGCGTCGTGAGCGTCGTGAGCGTCGAGGGCGTCGTGCGCGTTGTGAGCGTTGTGAGCTTTGTGAGCGTTGTGAACGTTGTGAGCTTTGTGAGCCTTGTGACCGTTGTGAGCGTCGTGAGCTTTGTGAGCGTCGTGAGCGTTGTGAGCGTTGTGAGCGTTGTGAGCGTTGTGAGCGTTGTGACCGTTGTGACCATTGTGAGCATTGTGACCGTTGTGAGCGTTGTGAGCGTTGTGAGCTTTGTGAGCTTTGTGAGCGTTGTGACCGTTGTGAGCGTTGTGACCGTTGTGAGCGTTGTGACCGTTGTAAGCGTTGTGACCGTTGTGAGCGTTGTGACCATTGTGAGCGTTGTGAGCGTTGTGAGCGTTGTGAGCCTTGTGAACCTTGTGAGCGTTGTGAGCGTTGTGAGCGTTGTGAGCTTTGTGAGCGTTGTGAGCGTTGTGAGCGTTGTGACCGTTGTGACCGTTGTGACCGTTGTGAGCGTTGTGAGCGTTGTGACCGTTGTGAGCGTTGTGAGCGTTGGGACCGCTGCATTTTTATTTTGTTAAGCACAATGCTTTGACTTCCGACAATAACACGTACACTACGTGGTGTAGGTAACTTGAAGATGCTTATTGCGTGATACATTCTCCAAAGTACAACACAGGGACATCGACGTTGAATTCGTTGAAATAATCTAGAGAATAGTGTTATGTTTTTAGGTAGACTGAGCGTGCCAACTTCTTTGTTACCGTTGCGGTGATCAATTACCGCAATCTAGCCTGTTGCTATATATGGCGTCAATGAGGCAAAATGTCGACTTCCTGTGTACGTTCCCACGCGTGTTTATGAGACCTGGTTACCAACTGAAAAAGCTGTGTTATTGATGACTGATTTATTGATATAGTAATATGATAACACATGGATGAGAACAGCATATTTCAAATAAATCAAGCTCGCACACTCGCACGTACGCACGAACACACACACACACACACACACACACACACACACACACACACACACACACACACACACACACACACACACACACACACACACACACACACACACACACACTCACAGATACATTCTTATATAGCGCGGTGTCCAGTCCAGCCTTATGAATGTTCAAAACGTCATCCCCGGCAGATATATTCATTCCAACATCAACTCAACATATCTGGGAAGCATACAGCCAAACTGCGCGAAGACTATTTGTACACATATATCCTCCACTGCCTGGAGCCAGGTACTCATTTTTATTGCAGAGTGAACTGAAGCAACGAATAGTGAACGCCCTCTACCGGATTATTCATCGAGACTGCTGAACACCTTCTGTAGTATTTCCTATATGAAACACTTACTAATTGTGCGTGCCCGGCAGTGGAGTATAGGGCCCTAAATCGTTGACAATAATTACTTATTAAAAAACTCTCTTTGTACATTCCTGTTTCACCATTACGTTTATACATGGAAAAGCAATGTGTGAGTAAGCTTGCTCCCGCCCCATTGACCCCCCCCTCGCCGAGACCTTAGACAGGCCACACATGATCAGGTAGTAATGAACTAACGTGCCTGCGTGCCAATGTCTCCCTGTATGTATGTGTGTGTGTGCGTGTGTGGGGGGGACGTATGGAGTGAGCGTGTTCATGTGTGCGTGCGCGCTCGCGCGTGTGTGTATGTTTGTGTGCGTGGGGGGCGTGTAGGGTGTGCGTGTGTGTGTAGGGGAGATGGTGGTGTGTGTGTGTTTGTGTGTGTGGGGTGTGCGTATTCGTGTGTGTTTGTGTGTGTGGGGGGGGCGTGTGGAGTGTGCGTGTTCATGTGTTCGTGTGCGTGTGTATGCGTGTGTGTGTTTGTGTGTGGGGGAGCGTGTGCGTGTGCATGTGCGTGTGCGTGTGCGTGTGTGTGTGCGTGTGTGGGGAGGCGTGTGGGGTGTGCGTATTCATGTGTGCATGTGTGTGCGTGTGTGTGCGTGTGTGTGCGTGTGTGTGCGCGTGTGTGCGTGCGTGTGTATGCGTGTGTGTAGACGAGGTGGTGCGTGTGTGTGTGCGTGCGTGTGTGTACGTGCGTGCGTGAGTGTTTTTGTTTGTGTGTATATATGTGTGTGAGTGCATGCGTGTGCGTGTTTGTGTGCGTGTGTGTGCGTGCGCGTGCGCGAGCGCGTGTGTGTCGCAAGATATTTATTAAAAAATAGAGTCAAGAAACATGTCGATTACTAGTTAGAGCGGAGCTTCACAAGCGTGAGAACATTCGAAAGTTGCTGCACTCGCTTTGTGTTTGCCAGTCGTGCGTGACTTGAGGAAAGATAAGGCACCTTTCGCTGGTAACAGGACCCACGGCTACGATCAGTTTGGGGGTAACGTTAGGGGTGATGTCAAATCATTTAGATTCAATTAATATATACACGACAGTAACGTACCGGAGCATTTGCCATGGTGAACGAACTGTAATACAGCTGCAGTATTTGAACATGTTTGAGTCTAAATAAATAAATAAATTATTGGTTAATCCGGCTACAGGAAATATTATTCCAACTGTTGTTGAATTTTATATCTTCGTTACATGCAAACACCATCATCAAACATGACTTTTGAAATAGTGTCGATTTACCAGTACCAACTCTTAACGTATACAGTTTACCATTTGTTGACGTCCTTTAAAAATAAGCATTTACATAGAAATGTAAATAATTATAGGTAAAACTATACGATCCCTTAATCGAGTTGAGGTCAGTCACAATTGATTGACGTCGAACAAATGAACAACCTTATTAAATTGGCGGAGACCTCGTCGCCTGTTGTCGTGCTTAAAATGTCCACTTTTACAAAAAGCCGGATGTGACGACGTCTTCTCGAATTGGGCTTGGGAACACATAAAACGTACTGCTTCGAATACGTGAATACCAGCATGAGTGACGCTGTGTCTAGCGGAACCAGCGACGTAAACATTCAGTGTGGTACCTTGTTTTGATCTACCAATCGATATTGGCATATGAGCATGATGTGTGTAGTGTGTGCAGCCATTTTACTGCTCGACACCTGGCCAGTGTCCGCAGGTAGGTGATCGTGGGGTGGTGTAACCTGTCACCGGCGTTGTTGCATGGTCTACAATACACATATATAACTTGTAGTGGAATGGGATGTATGGAATATTCACACAAGACCTTTGTTCATAATACAAACATTAATGTATATAGTGCAAAGTACAGTATTTGGTCACGTGTAAATGTTAGCTTTGCTAAAAGCACATTATCATGGAAGAAACTACAGAAATACGCGCCTGCCTCCCTAATTTAGATGCGTTGTTTCGTCTAATTAATCGAATGATTTGATTTCCCTTTGAAGCTACAATACGCTTTAGGTCATCACGACACACGCTCAAGGGACGATTGACTTATTCACCAACGTATCAATATGTCTCTGTCAATAAAATGTGCAGTCTTTGCTTTCACCGGCCTATACTGGCGTTGAAGCTTATACCGTGGGAGTCTGTAAGAGCTTGAATGACCGTTTGCTTCGTTTCCCCGCCACCGATCTTACACTTCACGAAGTTCTTTTTGTAGCTCGAATGTGTGAAGCACGTGTTGTGTGACGAAAGCTAAACTCTGTGATATTTTCATCACTACTGGTGAAAATGTTCATCAAGTTATAAGAATAAACGAAATCGTATGTTCTTCAGATGACAACTATGCAGTTGAACTTACTTACCATCGGTAGCCTTCACCAGAAACTCATATGTTGGAAAACAACATTTCCTCTGCGTGCACACTTGACCCAGTCGGCATCTCCTCGTCTCGGTTCAAGTAATTTGTTTTCCCTATCCACACAGCCTCCTTCATCCCCCGCACACGCCTGTTGTTCTCCCCGCCTATCACTTTAGCGTCCTGCCAATCAATAGCAGTTGTTTCTTTCGGCACAACCTGTTACAGCCTACTTGTACTCAGTTGTTGTTGATCCTTTTCGTTGTTCCCGAGAGAACCGCCTGATTGTGATGATCTCAACCTTTTTCTGGTGTTCTCATATTACCAAGAACCGACTAGAAGAGGACACGTAACTGATACTACGCCTGAATCCGATTGTGGATGACATTATGGATCGTTTCAAGTACACCGTCACAATCTCACGTTTCAGCTTCAGGGGTACGATATACCAACAAAGGTTTGGCAGTCGCATGAGAGCCTAATGCCATCGGATATACAAAATACAATAATAGCCAATGTATTTATAGAATGGCTCGAACAGCAATCCCTCACCACAGTCCCAGTAACATGTAATTCAAAACTATGAAAGAGATAAGTGGATCATGTTATGGAAGTGTAGCCAGGAAAGAGTGCCACCAACAACATGCAGATCATCTTACCACCATAGACACAACAGGCAACATAAAGTGCACATACGGAGAAGAAAATGACTAGGTACTGCCGTTCCTAGATACATAAATAGTAGAAAAGGGGGTTGGAACAATGAAACTACCAGTGTGTCGGGAGAAAACTTCGCACCGACCTGTATCTGAACTCACGAACCACTATGCCAGCGACGTCACAGCGCTTTCATTTGGTTAGAAAGTCGCTTCTCGTACATTTCAAACATCCTTTTTTATATTGACATGGTTGGGGGCAGGGCAGATCACTTCATCTATGTCTAATGGGATATCACGAAAGTAAGTAAGTTATAAAAATTGTTATATTTGGTCACTGTTTGCTCTGCAGTATTTCCCAATAGATGTACTTACGAGCCTTTCTGCCACTTATGTGGTTTATATTTCTGTAATTATTATATGGATTCTCAACTTTAGCAATGTTGCTACTAAGATATTCTTCCTACACAATGGTGTACTCAGTCTCCATATATTTTTAAGCATGCTGATATCCCATCCAGCTGTGGGTGGGCGTACGCAGTCTACCTATTAAACTTTCTGTTTGGTTGGTGCAACGCGTGGTTCATTTCACAACTGTTTGCCTCTTTCGTACCTGAAGCACTTTCACATTCCCACTTTTGTTAGCATACACTAATCACTCATGTTTTTCGTTTTTTTTTTATCTACCTTTTCTAGACTAGGTGATACGTTCTGTACTCCATATGTATAATATGGTACAATGGTGCATATTATGTACCATTTCTGCGTATTACTGTCTTTGTTAAGAGCCCCCAACTGTGTCTTGCGGGTTGGTATTTAATGCCCTTCAGTCCTAATCGCGCACTGACGTCTCCAACGACATTCAACCTGCGCTCTGGTTCTGATTCGATCTCCCGTGGTAAGCTTTCATATGGAGACTCGTCTGAGGCGGTAATTGTTTGGCAATATCTGACGATGACAGTTGTAGAGGGATACCCACAGCAGTTAACACGTATTGTTATTTCTCTGTCTGATGTGCATTAACGCAGAGGACATTAACTGGATGGAACATATTCCGATTTACTGTATAAATGTAAGGAGTGTTAATATACTTAGAACAGAATTGGCAGACAACTGATAAATACATATATAGAACATTGATGGGCTCACAAGAAGCAGTTGGATTCGATGTCGACTTCCCGACTGAAGCTAGTTGTTTTAGATAACAATATTGTTAAATATAATAAAATTTTGAATGTGTAGAAGATGCCTTATCTCACCCACTTATAATCCGGCAACTAGGATAAAGTTCAATTTACCTTTGTACGTGTGCATCAACCTGGAGTGATAACAATACTGTTTCTTCTACCCAGGTGTCGTGTGTCCAGCCGGTTGGGTGAACTGGACCAAATACTGTTACTATTTTTCCTCCGTCGTCGAAACATTTGGAAATAGCGAAATAAAGTGCAGCAGAATGTTGGCGCACTTAGCTAGTGTTCACAGTCTGGAGGAAAACAATGTTTTGGCGTAAGTGTATTCTACATGGTAAAATATTCTAGTCCAGGTAAGTACATTTAAATTGTCAATAGAATGCGTTATTAAAATAATATTCTTCCGACAGATACAATACTGATATCTACATAAATCTTTGTTATTGATTTAGCGCTTTTGGTAAAATGTTAAAGTATTTCTTCGCTACGGTGTGTTTTAATACCTCCAAGTGTTGCTGAGGTTTTACTTAATAGCTATAACAAATTCCATCATATTTATTGTAAATTGTATACTAAATTAATTAACAAAAATATAAGGATTACTTGAGTACCTATTAATTAAACATGCCAACTGTAATGGCACATGCCATCGTAACACCGTTGTTAAAGATGAGTGGGCTCAACACTGAATCATTGACAAATTACCAACCAATATCTAATCCGAGTTTCATTTTGAAGCTCCTCCAGAAGATTGTTGCATCGCAAATTCGACAACCAATGGACGCAAATGGCCTATTGGCGTCTTTCAGAGTGCGTACCGCCCTGAACACAGTTGCGAAACAGCCCTCGTTCGTATGCAGTTCCCTTTCACTGGATAATCGGAAGACCGTGATATTGGTGCTGCTCGACCTGAGTGCTGCTTTCGATAGTGTCGATCATCGTCTGTTGCTCGACCAACATCACCGAATAGGCACCGCTGAAAAAGTCATGTTTCTCAGCGAACGAAAGCCGTCAGTGTTGGTACCGTCACCTCCAGCAGTGTTGATCTTTGCTTTGGTGTTCTGCAAGGTAGCGTGCTGGGATCCCTGCTTTTCACAGTCTACTGTCTTGGGCTCCACCGTGTATTCAAACGTTATCAACTCCATTACCACCTGTATGCTGATGATACTCAGCTGCATGTTGAATTCCCGCGTGACCAGCCAGTGCACGTTACAACTGCCATTGGTCGCATTTCGCGAAGTACCTGTGATGTGAAGTCGTGGATGGCATCCCACAACCTTCCACATGTTCAGCCTCCCGTTGACTTAGCCACTGATGTCTGCGGCTGCTCCCGTGTCACGTTTACATTTATCCGGGCGTTAAGTAATATCCGGGTGACGTTTCTGCGCGTGCGTGTATCTATTGGAATATATTTAGCACCAGCTACGACTGTCGCGTTTTCATTTATCCGAGCCCGGTCATCTAATAAAATCATGTGGTCTTCTCGAAAAAGTTATGATGATGACTATGATGATGGTGTTGTTGTTGGTGATGATGATGAAGACGGTGATAATGAGGATGACAAATGATCAGTATGATTATCTGGAGGACGATGAAGACAATGAAGGTGTCCTCTTAGTGATGAAAATTATTATTATTATGACTATAATGACGACGACGATGATGATGATTATAATGAGAACTGACTAAGATGATGACGATAGTGGTTGTAATTATTACGATGTTGAGAACAACGAAAATGACATCCTTAACCCCTCCTTCTCCTCCTCCTTCTCCTCATCATGTTCACCCGAATAACGGCTAGCCGTGCTGGCTCCCATGCGAGGTTCACCAAAGTATACTTAAGAAGGATTCTCAGAACGAGTCGGCCGCTTGTTGTTTGGGAGAACACAAGGAACGCTATTCACATGACCTCCCAGGTAACGCAGTAGCTACCTGTCGGCGAACAATAGGACCGAACCAGGCAGTGGGGCTACGAGATCATTACAGTATATTTACAATTGACACCTAATCATTATTTAATCAAATTAAGGGGTCATTCCAAACAACAATTAAGGGGTAATGTCAAAACATGAAGCTAAGGGTAATCTCAATCAAAAAAATGTTCATCTCAACGATAACGGGAATTTAAATGTTTTAAAATATGACTAAAATTAAGGGATTATTTCTAACCCAATTTAATTAATAATAATAATAATGAGTCATTAAAAGGTACTTCAATAATGAAATAGCTGATCATATCAACACATTGTGGGTCAACAAAACTAAGTGGTCTTATCGAAATAAATAAATATATTAAATTAACGGTTCATATCGAAGAAGTCATTTATAAATTAACGAGCTGATTGTCTCAAAAAATTGAAGGACCATCTAAAAAATTAAATGGTCTTCTTAACAAAGTTAAAGAATCATATTAAAAGTTGTAACTAGTCAATAACAGTGAGCAGGCTTATCGTCTCAATAAATAAACGGATCACTTAAAAATAGACGTGTTTATTAAAAATAATATGTTGATCGTCTCAACGCATTAAGGGATCATACCAAGGCAGTAAATGGAATCTCTCAATAAAGGTATTGTCTCAAAAAGGGTCATATCAGAAATGTAAATGTTAATTAAAAAGAACAAGTTGATCGTCTTAAAAAGACATCTTATCATATTAAAGGGTCATCTCATAAAAACGGATATTCTCAAATATTGTAAGGGACCATTTCAAAAACATACAAATGTTGACTACAAAGGACTGACTAAGCGGCTCAACGCATTCTGGGTTCATCTCAAAACATTAAGGGTTATTCTCATAAAATAATAAGGTCTTCTAAAACATGTTAAGCCGTTATTTCACACACAAATATATTGTATTATTAAAAAGAACTAAATTATGATGTTCATTGCAGTGTGATATAATCACCGAATGTTCCACTATGTTCCATATGTGTCAAGTAATTGTCAAGGTTGTTATTGTGAACGAAATTTTGAAGAGATATTCCACTCGATGCCAAAGGATGTGCCAGGATATCGCCGACCGCGGAATGCCAATTCCCTCTAACTGGTCCGTGATTGCTGCAAACTGGCAATTGTCATTGGGGGTCGGGTCAAAACATACTGCGAACCCAACTGATTGAAATGAAACCAGTCCATCTTCACGGTTGTATGGAATGTGCAGTATTTGCTCTGTGTTGTTCTGTACAATGTGTGACTTCGCTCGTCTTCTTTCAATGTCCTGGGTCACGCTCGTCATGTCGTTCAAAGTAACCCATTTAGCAACCGCTCGGTGACTCTGGGTGGGATGAACATTAAGCTTATAAAACATTATCTTGATAAGGGAAGAATACGCTTAATTACCTTGCCTTTGCCGGGGGAATAGATTAAAGCATAAGCAGCGGTGATTGTTTCGGTCGGCACTGGCGAACTGTTGTCCACAAAAGGACAAATCACTTTATTGCTTTTGAGTCCGTAACATATCTCAAGCGGACTCTTCCAGCCCAGTTCTTCTTTCGGGTCCTCGTTGAGGATGACATCGTATAACGGTAGCTCGCGGACCCAGTTAACTCCGTTTTTCTTAAATCGTTGCAGGTCATACGAAATATTTCGTGTAAACTTAATTTAGTTAATTTTATTTTGATAAAACCACTTGGTTTTGAAGACCCCGCAATGTGTTGATATGAACAGCTAGTTCATTACTAAAGTACATCTTAATGGCTCCTTTTAAACATTATTCTTTTAAGTGTATTTGATATAATCCCTTAATTTTAGTTACAGCTTTAAGCTTTAAGTATCTGGGCAGTGTTATATCAGGGGAGACATCCCTTGATAGAGAAATAACAGCGAGGATCCAGAAAGCCAGTCAAGCACTTGGGAGGATCCGTGTGAAAGTTCTGAACATAGAAACATCCGATTCTCCACCAAAATAAAGGTTTCTGACGCCGTTACTCTAGCTAGTCTATGGCTGTGAAACATGGACTTTGTACCGCAGGCACATCAAGCAGCTAGAGCAGTTCCATACACGCTCTCTTCGCTCCACAATGCGGATACGCTGCCAGGACAGGATCACTAATCAGGAAGTCCTTGACAGAGCCAACACCACGAGCGTCGAAGCCAAAACTCTATGAGCCCAGCTTCGATGGACCGGCCATGTCATACGCATGGGCGAAACCAGAATGCCAAGGCAACTAGTCTACGGGGAGCTGGCACACGGAAGCCATAGACAAGGACGTCCTACGAAGCGATACAAAGACAACCTCAAGCCGAACCTAAAATGGACAGATCTTCAGCCTCGTCAACTGGAGAAAGCGACTACCGACAGATCCAACTGGCGCGCACTGTCCATGAGGACAACAACACATTTTAAGGATGACCGTCGCCAACGCCTCGCAGCAGCACGTGAAATGTGTCACAGAGGGAGAGAAACATCATCCAATTCCCAGTATACAGACGTTCCATGCCCTATCTGCAACCGCCTGTGTGTGCCGGACTTTGGTCTCCGGAGCCATATGCGGACCCACAGATGACTGCACAACACAACGTCTCCTTCGGCCGACGAGAGACTACAACTAGGTCGATTATTACATTACTGGTCGTTATTACATTACTGGTCGATTATTACATTATTGGTCAATTATTACAGTACTGGTTGTAACATCTGCCCGAGATGCTGCTGCAGAAAGTGCAGATGGTCCAGAATTCGGCAGCGCGGCTCATTACTGGGATCCGCAGACGAGATCACATCATACCAATGTTGTTCAATCTTCATTGGTTGCCTCTTCGCCAACAAATCGAATTAATAGTTCTCCTACTCGTGTATCGCGTTGTTCACCACCTCGGCCCAGCGTATCTGACGTCACTAGTGACACCATACTCACCTACCCGATCATTGAGATCCGACGGTCAAGGTTTATTGACAATATCGCGGTGTCACCTTGAGCGGTATGGCCTGCGGTCCTTCTTGGTGGTAGGACCGACATTGTGGAACAATCTACCTCATGCAGTCAGAGACTCCAACTCAGTAGCAACATTCAAGACCTTGCTAAAGACACATCTCTTCCGTTCAGCGTATACAACACTATTCTGCTAGTTGAAATGACATTTAAGTAAATTATACTATTTATGCGTTTTTTACTAAGTTTTGAATTTTAATTTGTTTTGTCTTCTTAATGTTTTGTCTATCTAATTTATCAAGTCAATTAATCTTAGTTGTGTATTCAACTTATTTATTTTACTGATTTAACTTATTTATTTAACATATTTATTTATCTTATTTATTTAGCTTGTCTTGCTTTACTTGTTTTATATTGTTAGCGCCTTTGAGCAGGTTTGTGTATGTATGTGTGTGTGCTCGTGCGTGTGCGTGTGTGTTATTTACAAACTCGAAGCCATTAGGCGGCTGTCTATCATTACCTGTATATCGCCTTATGTTTATATATATATATCTATATTTCACGAGAGTTTATTATCATAAAAATTACCGAGTCAATGTTTCCCTATAAGTTGTGATTGGTCTCCATATTAATTTAATATTGTTCGTTATCTTATCAATGTATTTACACTGTTACATTGTTTCTCTCTTTACACTAGGAATGGAACAGGAAATTACGATCATTGGATAGGAATTGACAGGAATGAGGGCGGGAACGGGTCGCTTTCCTTTAAACGAGGAGACTGGCGCTGGAAAGACAAAACAAATTTTGACTTCAACTACTGGCCCGAAAACGAACCAAGTTCTATTGACCCATGTGCACGTATGTTAAAAAAATCAGGATTCTGGGACGAATGTGCATGTGGTCAAAAGCACCGCTTCATATGCAAGAAATGTGCGTATTTTTTTAACGAATTATGTTTTTAATACATTATAAACTTGCTCTTCCGCAGTCAGTGGTCATAATGAACGTATTCATTTTGAACATAGTATCCCTATCGTCTCCCGACATGTATACTTTTGCTAGGGTTGCGTAGACGGGCGAGCGATGGCTATGGAGGCGTTTGATTTAGCGGACGGGCTCAAGTTCACTTTCTCAGTCGTACTACTGATAAGGCATATAATTGTTGAATTTAACAGTTTTTACATGCAAAATATACAGTGATAACACACTATCTAATAAATGCCTTTACTGGCACTAAGTCTACTGTGTTCTGACAGTCACCAGACGGTGATACGTTCCTTGGCACTCTAACATAACAATACCTAACGCAATAGGCTATATTTATAGGCATATGCTTCTGTTCATGTCACGAAACACTAACCTTGGTCGTGCGACTCGTATATTTTGTAGTTTTCCCTAAGTTTCATGATCACGTGTATGCGGCTTGTGTTACCAACAACACTGCCCAGATACGTGGCAATTGCCCCGTTATATAGGGCTGTCGTTTCTTTGATCCTATAAAACCTGTAAGACCCTTAATCAAGGGATTCCAAAAATTCCGAAAAAAAAGCGATAGTTACTAACAGAGCCAAACCTTTGTCAACAACTCCGCCATCGGTCGCAACAGCAACGATAACACATATAACCGGTTCAACAGTTCCAAGACTGACCAGTCCAGAGCAGTCGAGAGGAGAAGGAACAACTATTTACAACAACACTCCCTCCTCGTCTGACCTCCCACCGAGCGGCCTGTTGTCTTCCACACCCACGCAGGGTGGACACGTAGCAGGCGGACGCGGAACTTCAGGTTTGTGGACGATTCAAACTCGATAGTATTATAGGAAATATTCATGCTTTTCGCATGTTTGATGGACAGTGAGACAAGAGTGCTCTTAAGCGGTGGAGATGACAAGAGCGAGTACCACTACAGTTATTTCATCGTGTTTTGGTGCGTGCGTGCGCACGTGCGTGCGCGCGCTTGCGGTTGTGTGTGATAGTTTAGGCATGCATGCATATGTGTTAATAACAATATCAGCGGCTATTTATAAAGGTTGCGGACTAAACAAAACTGAAACATGCATCCTTAAATAGAGACTACTCCGTAGGGATCTCTTCCTGCTGTGAGAGATGTGTGAACTATGATAAATGTAGTTCAATAACGATAATTTGTTTTCAATTCCAGTGTGTATTCATGTAATGGGCACGACGTCATGTAGTAATTATTTACAAAGAAACTGAAACTGGTAGATTTATATGTCAGCCTTATAAGCTGGGGTAACGTCTTTTGAAACGTTAAATAAGTTTAAAAAAATGATTATGCTTTTCACAATTTTCTCTTCACTAGATTTCTGTAGTCAAAATGCTTACCATAACCACTGACATATGACGACAGCAATGACAGACATCTTAAATCACGAAAGGTAGCCGCATCTTTACATTTTATGTGCATATTTCCACCGACTTTGTCATATTTATACTGTACATAACTAGTACTCTTACATAACCACTGGCAGACCTGCAAGTTGGAGATGTGCAGTGGGTGCGTACGCACCCTCGCTGAGGGAAAAACATAACGCGTGGGGTGATGTAGAAACGCTTGGAGAGAAATCGTTTCATTTGAGATTGTGACGTAAGAAATTTGTTTTGAACAATGAAAAACACTACCCACCTCGATTGCGAAAATGTCCAAAACTACCCACGTCAATGACGAGAATCTGCAACACTACCTCAATTCGACGGAGAAAATATCCAACACTATCCTCCCTGAACGATGTTTGCTAGAAATATATCCCAGGCCGAAAAACGCCCACACCCAAAATCAGCCACGCTACGGGCTTGAACGAAACACATACATGGTTATTGTGTTGTAGATGTGGGCCTATACATCGGCGTGACCGCTGGTTGTGTTGTCGTGGTCATCGTTGCGATGGTGGCTGGCGTGATTCTGTACAGAAGGCTGGTCTTGTTTATCATCAGCAACAATTAATACGCAGAAGTTTATAAACTCCAAGTGATGCACATAATAATTGAACATGATAGTTTTATTATCAATATGTCATTTGTATTATCCATATTGTTATTATGGACATTACCGTAATAGTTGTGATGTTTGCAATTGTTGGAATTTAATTTTTTGTAATTGCTGTAACTAGTGTTGCTGTTGCTGTTAATTTGTCTGCTTATAATAGTGGTTATTTGCTATTTGTTCTCTCTATATTAATACACTTACTTTGAAGACTTAATAATACTTTGTTCTCCTAGACGCCGACGTCCACTCATCTCAATCTATATTTATAAGGTTCCTTGGACCAATGGCGATTAGGTAATTGGCGATAGTGCAATGACAATGATTGATGCCCTTGGTGTATTGATCGACGGGTGGATGTAAGCCAGTTGATTTCTACTACTACTGTTGCTACTGCTATTGCTGCTGCTGATGCTGCTGTAGCTGCTGCTACTAAGGACTGGATACCACGCTGTATAAGAAATTACCTTTTACTACGATTAACGTATCCGGTGCAGTAATGTAGTAATGCCATTTTTGTGCAAGACCTTAATGCATAAACACGAATATGTATTATGCTATTGACGCTGATCTTTTAATTCCAGAAAGAAGAAGAGAGATAACGCTGACGGAATGATAAAGCGTTACGTCGTTCCAGACACGGACTTCGTTTATACGAGGAACGAGACACCTGACCCAGTCAACAACATCCGGAAGCGACCCGGCAACAGGTCACGCTCTCCTTATGAGTCGATAGACATCGACGACTTCATAGTCGACAATGTCAATTCAAATGAGCAGGCTTCTGCTGCAACATCGCCGACTGCCATCTTGAATGCCGACCAACAACGGTTTGAATCGGCAGCGCCCGCAGACGACAACACTGACCAAGACATTGCAGACTTGCACGCCGTACCAACGAAGAAGAAGAAGAACAGGGAACCACAAGAAGCGCCGACCCCTGAAACACATATATACGACAACAATACGGAAAAAGAGCACATGGAGAATAACCTTTATCAGAGTGGAACATATGACAATGAGGAATTCGTGGACGACGAAATGTTTGTTGTGGAGAACGATCTGTATGACCAAACCAGTGTCGTGCTTTAATATCTACGTAGTATTTTATATACAAGTATTTATTATATTGTATACTAGAAAGTGTTGACAATTTCAACTAAGTACGTTATGTATGTTATGTACGTTATGTATGTTATGTACGTTATGTATGTTATGTATGTTATGTACGTTATGTATGTTATGTACGTTATGTATGTTATGCAAGAACTCATCGGCGAAATGCGAATACAACTGAACAACAACTAACAGACATTATGTGGAGCCAACAAATGTATTCTGGTGAACACGTGTCCCTACCTTGATAAAATCTTACATTAAGCCAGTTAATGAAGTATTAACACCACATGTTTACAATAAGGCTTTCTTGACAAAACAAACCGTAAATATATTGTTTGTAATTATTTAGAATTAATTATTTAGTGAATGCCTTGCGGTGGTATTGCACTACACACCTTTGACTCAACAGAAACTAAAAGGTAAGATTATTATGTTGATGAAATTAAAACTGCACGTATCTTATTTATTTGCATATTAATACTACCACCTCTGTTCGATACGAACGCGAATACGTTTCTCGAAAAGATCTGGTAAACTACCGTCATCGCGATGAATTGTTGTCTTGCGTTATCATTGAGAACTATGTTAATTTGGCATTTGTCACTTCTTCTATACTGGAATCTCTCTCGTACCAAGGGGGTCATTGTCGTAGTGAACAGCGTCCGTACGCATCTACTGCGTGCCGTCCTCGACAGAGAAATGATCATAGTCGAGCATATGATAACCGAAATTGTTGAACACTGAATATTTATTTATTGTTAAGATGGCAGTTTATCTTGGAATTTCGTAATAATACAATGAATGATGTTATTTTGTTCCATAACACTGGGAAAATTTAAGTCAGCTGTTGTTGTATTTATACGATTGAAGAATTATCATATTATATTACAGTGCTAAAGGTGCATCAGTTTCCCAAATAACTGACCTGGTAACACCGTGGTGCGTGTCACGTGAACCATCTCCACTCATTCGGTGTACTTTACCACAGGCAGTGAGCATTCTCCTGACTGTCTAACCCGCGTAACGTGCTTTGTGAAACCTGAATCTCCTGAGTTAATTTACAAAACAAGAAAAAAGGAAGATGCATTTTTGATGACTATTTGGCATGAACCAGACGACTTAGCTAGAGGGTATACTTCCATTCAGTTTCAATTCAATTCAAATACCTTTATTGTCCCTCATGGGGAAATTCTGTTGTGATGTTCGCTATTAAGAAAGCAATAAATCAACATGTGCAACTGAGAACACTGACCACACAGACACACACCATCGATCTATAGATAAATACTCATGGTATAGTATAGTTGTACAAGAGTACGATAAAAACAAATACTAAGAATCACCAATCAGTATAAGTCACAACCATCAAAAGCTGGAAAAATAAGTTATACACCGCAAGTAGCCCTTACACACACGCACGCACACACGCACGCACACACACACACACACACACACACACACACACACATGTACGCACGCACACGTTATCCTGCCTACAACATGCTTGATCTTATCGCCATTTCGTTTGCGGTACACTACCTGCAGCGTTGAAAAAACACGTGACTGACACGTCATATCGGCAGAGTACGTCAACCTACACACTGTACATATCAGTGTGTTACCCACACGTAGTTACGTCAGCCATGGGAATGTATTTAGGAAAAGATGGCCTTTTGTTTTATTACACTTGCCAAGCCTCCGGGCATGCCATTACTCAAACATAAAACTATTAACAAAATTGTCGGGGTCGGAAACACATTAGATTACAGGCCTGAGACAGCCGGTTGATATAAAACTTATACACACACGCACGCGTACGCGCACGCACACACGAACCCACGCACGCAGGCGCAATCACACAGAATATATATTCCTAAAGGGACATAGCTGACGTCATGTAACTTACAAGTTACTAAGCCCTTCTAAAATAAAAAACAAAACAAAGTAAATGCAATACAAATAGAAATACAAAATAAAGTACAAAATAAAATTCAGAATTATATTATACACTCGCTAGAATGGTACTAGAGCTTTTAGCAAATTAACTGAATTTAATACCACTTTCAGTTATTTTGTAAGTTTAAACTAGTTACATGAATGTGAACCCTGATAAACATAGCATGTTTATTGTGATGTGACCCCTTAGAATGGCGGTGTTGAAGTCGCTCTCTGATTTCCAGTTGCTCCGTTTGCTGCATGAAAGAAAGGGTTGTCTTCTTTGTTATCAGAAACTAGGGTAAACGACATAATTAGCACAACCAAGCAGCATTACGGGTGACGCATAGCCTAGTTATACTCTTCGTATTTCAAGTCATGTTTACGTAATTGGTAGTTACGAACTTCAGTAACTGCCTTCATAAAGAGGACGAGCAGAAGTGAAGAGTGGCTATTTGGGGCCTATGCAAAGAACACATACTATTCACTGCATTTAGACGACCCATAGATCAAGCCAACGTCAAGAATGGATCGCGTGATCCATGTGAGCTACTCTGTGTGGCAGATGTTCATCAGCAGCAAAGGTATGTAGCAATAGCGGGCACGGGAACAGTTATGGTGACGTCACCCATTGCCACACGACACACGCCCGTGCTGACAAGCTCTCAGCATACTTGTTTGGTAGTGTGTAGCATCCGCTCCATGTTGATCGCTGGACATTGATACCAAGTAACTGAACCCATGGTACAAGTTACATTGATACCAAGTAACTGAACCCATGGTACAAGTGACATTGACCTATTCATCACGTGATCCATTGCATAACGTGTTGAAATTTTGGCTCCAATTAGGTTTCGTTGCCAGAAAAGTTGTTTAAGTGAGAACTGTTTGCGGGAAAGATTGATCTGGTAGCTGTCATGGCGTCATTGTAATGTAATGCAAATCTGTAAACATTGTTGAAAAGTCTTGACTGAGGTGACGAGCAAAATTATTATTGTGACATAGGCAAACAGTAATGTATTGGATCCGTCATTTACCACTCGTGTACTATAGTACAGCAATCTTAAGCCCGGGGTCCGACAGCACTTTTTGCCCGACACAACCGGAACAAATTGACCCAGACTGGCTCGGTCGGTTCGTATGCCCGACGTACCCCGACTGCAGTATATACACCACCACACCGACTGATGCCGACTGAGTCAGACTCGATCGGGGGCTACTGACCTGACCTTAGCAGCAAAGTATTAGCATGCCGACCTTGAAAATGTATCGAATTCAGCGTGACGTCAGAATCAAGTAAACCAACCAAGCAACCAACCAACATGCCAACCAACCAACCAACCAACCAACCAACCAACCAACCAACCAACCAACCAACCAACCAACCAACCAACCAACCAACCAACCAACCAACCAACCAACTAGTCAACCAACAACTTATCTCCATGTGTTGTTTGTGTGCACAAAGTATAACACATTCCCACTTTTTCAACCAACCCATCAACCAACCAACCAACCAACCAACCAACCAACCAACCAACCAACGGTAAAGAAGGATCTAAGTTACGACACTGCTTGCAATCTTTCGACTACGTCAGACTGACACCAAGTAGACCCGATTCCAATCAGACGTGTGGATCCACTAGCCGACTGACACCGACCCGACCCGACCCGACCATTCATATTGAAAATTTACTTTTTCAAAGCTTCAGAAATTATCAATGAGTATTCAGTGTACATGTCGTGTGCGGTGTGTGTGTGTGTGTGTGCGCGTGCGTGCGTGCATGCGTATGCGCGTGCGTGTGCTTGCGCGCGGGTGTGAGTGAAACCCGAACTATACTCTATTCACTCTATTCTCCTTAATAAGCAATATACTCGCGATGTTTAAACAAAACATTTATCGTATATCTCATGTAAACAAGTTATGCATCATGTTGGTGTATTGGTGTGACTCTTTAATTTGTTGAGGCAGCAACTTTCAGACATTTCAATCGCCTGCCGTCTGAAATGTTTGATTTCAAAATGGAAGTTATGTTGGTAGGCCTTAGGCCGCTGTGTGTTTACTACTTCTTCTTTGCAGTTCACCTTGTTCGATGATGACATGCACGTTGGGAGGTATCTCTATGTGTTGTTTGTATACACATTCCACCTTATTCAATCGTCACCACTGGTCGGCCGTCAACACCCATGGCAACAACCGGGATATCAAGTTCGTCGACAACTGAGTGGTCTTCCGCCACACCCGATCAAGGTGAACAAGTTGAAGACGACAACGGGAATTTAGGTGTGTAAGTGACACTGAAAACTGGTATATTTTTCCAACATCTACTATAATTAACTAACTTGAACAGTAACAGTTTATATATATATATATATAATCTTGATAGTAATATAGTTAATATAGTTAGGGTCGTCATTGCTCTTTAAAATAAAAAAATGAGAGAGTTCAGTATAATGACGTTTCGAACCACAGTTGCCGTGCCGACGCTAACTAATTATCGGTTCAGACAAGTACACCGGCAGCAGCTCTTCTGCTGCGGGTCTGGAAATTACCAAATACTGATACGCTCTTTGCGTATCATTATATGACAGCGTTGGGTCGAATCTGGATTTAGAATGTTGTAGAGTACCAATAAGCCACCATGAGCTTCCCTGTTCATGTACCATTTGTAGCGTACTGTTTTGTTTGATTACCCTATTCAATATTAGTTCCGCATAGGCACTGTACAGATAAATATTGTAGATAACAAATACATCGGATACAGACGGGACGATGGAGTCCAAGAATAATTGAAACTATGGCAACTAATGATGTCTTTACTTGTCTAATGTGTACAAGCATGTACACATCTGTCACGAGTTCTTCTGCCATCATTACTCTGTGTTGACTGCAGGTGTCGAAATTGGTGTTCCAACTGGCTTACTGGTCGTCTCCCTGGCCGCCGTTGTGGTGGCCGTGTTCATCTACAAGAGGTATGCTCTGTAACTATGCATTCGTTATATAGTATTATGTAAATTTCATAATAATTAACAGAAACGTAACCGTTTTGATTTCTATATAATCTTTATATATTTAATCGTGTTATATTATACTTATTATTGTTCTTGTATGGGGCATAAACGATTGTTATGCAATATATTATAATTATGAATCACATTGAACTACTAATATACATGCAACACCCATTCAGGAATGTGTCCATTTAAATTCAATTACGTCATATTTGCAGGAGACAGTTCGTAGAGATGAAAGAAACAACACAATCTGCCACTGCGTCCTCTGGTGATAGACAACAGGCAGATATACATCGGCAGGAAGAATCGGGCGAATACCCATTCGTAGAGACATCGCGTCAGGCAGAACACGGTGTTGATGTGAACACGGGCAAATCGTGGTGTGATACAAACGTGAACACATGGGATATCGGTGGAGCAGATTACGTGAACACAGGATATATTGACGGGGAAAATGTTGGAGGGGATGAATACACGAACCAAGATGATGGCGGAGGAGATGAATCCACGAACACAAGAGATGTTAGCGAGGATGATTACGTGTACACTGTTGGAGATGATTACGTGAACACGGGTGGCGATGATTACGTGGACACCGGTGGTAATGATATAACTACATGTACTTACTTAGACATGAGTAAAACCAATCTGGACGCCGCCACTTGTTCTACACATTACGCAAAGGAATATGTTTTTCCATTTCAAGCTCAGTCAGACGCTGTCGAATCATTTCATCAGAGTGACACAGATTCTGATTATGTAATGATGACGCCTCCAACGACACTGTACCAAAACTTAGAGCGAACCGGACCAGCACTATCTGACTACTACGTGTAGCTGAGCAATGAAATGTAGAGCGAACCGGTCCAGCACTATCTGACTACTACGTGTAGCTGAGCAATGAAACGTAGAGCGAACCGGTCCAGCACTATCTGACTACTACGTGTAGCTGAGCAATGAAACGTAGAGCGAACCAGACCATCACTATCTGACTACTACGTGTAGCTGAGCAATGAAACGTAGAGCGAACCGGTCCAGCACTATCTGACTACTACGTATAGCTGAGCAATGAACCGTAGAGCGAACCGGTCCAGCACTATCTGACTACTACGTGTAGCTGAGCAATGAAACGTAGAGCGAACCGGTCCAGCACTATCTGTCTACTACGTGTAGCTGAGCAATGAAACGTAGAGCGAACCGGTCCAGCACTATCTGACTACTACGTGTAGCTGAGCAATGAAACGTAGAGCGAACCGGTCCAGCACTATCTGACTACTACGTGTAGCTGAGCAATAAACGTAGAGCGAACCGGTCCAGCACTATCTGACTACTACGTGTAGCTGAGCAATGAAACTTAGAGCGAACCGGTCCAGCACTATCTGACTACTACGTGTAGCTGAGCAATGAAACTTAGAGCGAACCGGTCCAGCACTATCTGACTACTACGTGTAGCTGAGCAATAAACGTAGAGCGAACCGGTCCAGCACTATCTGACTACTACGTGTAGCTGAGCAATAAACGTAGAGCGAACCGGTCCAGCACTATCTGACTACTACGTGTAGCTGAGCAATAAACGTAGAGCGAACCGGTCCAGCACTATCTGACTACTACGTGTAGCTGAGCAATGAAACGTAGAGCGAACCGGTCCAGCACTATCTGACTACTACGTGTAGTTGAGCAATGAAACGGATAACAAGATCAGCGTGTACGAATCACTTAATAGCGATATCGTATGAGTTGAACACTGACTAGGGATAACTGTAGAGGGGAGTTTTATTATTAAAATAGTGATAATACTACCATTGTTGTATTAGTATTGCAATACTACTGCGATAGTGTCAAAACTATTGTAATAGTATCTCAACACAATCGTGTACTATCGAATACTGAGGAAAAGCAGTCCGAGACCATAAAGCAACTGTGGCGGCATCGCATGGGCTTGAAACCAGTTGATTACGAAAGAGATGAATCCCTGGATGACGCTCTCATTGTTTACAACTATTTGACATTAGTTCGGTAAATCAACATAATTATAACATTAAATTGACATTTTTTTAAACAAACATAGCCCTTGTGTGGCCTGCCAACAATAGCTACTATAGATAGCTCAGTGTACTGTCGACGATATAGCTATCCATAGCTAAGTTTACTATCGATAGTACAGTATCGTCTCATCGATTATCCCGATGCACCGACATTTAGATATGGTATTACACCCCTATATGTGATGGTCATTGAACGATCGGTGCAACAGCAGTCGTCGATTCGATGTGCCAATACGTGAGAAAAAAGATCGATCGATAATTCTGACGTAAGCGACGAGTGTTATACACTTAATAGTTTTAATTAAAACATGTTACAATGTTGTGTAGAGTATTATTATGTGTCTGTGTGTTTGCCTGTCTGTCTGTATGTCTGTCTGTCTGTAGAGTGTTCTAAAACCTTGAATTCACTGATACGCATAAAGTTTCAAGTTTATATATATATATATATTATATATATATATATATATATATGTGTGTGTGTGTGTGTGTGTGTGTGTGTGTGTATGTGTGTGTGTGTGTGTGTGTGTGTATTTCAAGTTTCGAACACACACACAGACCCACACACGCACACGCACACGCACACGCACACACACATATATCTACATATATATATATAGTTTTTTGTGTGTGTGTGTGTGTGTATATATATTATATGTGTGTGTGTGTGTGCGTGTGCGTGTGCGTGTGCGTGGGTCTGTGTGTGTGTTCGAAACTTGAAACTATACATATATATATATTTTTATTAAATTTTATGCGAGTAAGCAGTGTATATATATATATATACATATATATATATATATATATATATATACACACTGCTTACTCGCACAAAAGTTATCAGTTCACCAAATGACTGACTGCAAGGCTCAGTATTCAGTAATATTGTTGTTTCATCCATTATCAATTAATCGACCGCAAGGACGCCCCACTAAATATCCCCGTTTCGTGTTCTGATAACAATATACGACCCCTGTGTGGCATTGACGCGTTGAAGAGATCTATATCGGTAGGTCACGCGTGTTAGGCACAATTTATTGTTAAATAGAACACGGACACACAAATCAAACGCAGTCCCCAAGTCTTGCTTATATGTCACACGCATTGACATTCATTGGGGAGTCACCTGATTGTGGTTTAATATAATAGCTTCAAAACTAATAAATAATGATTGTGCGGTGTTTTCCTACACCAGCTGCTAATAATAATAATAATGACAAACTTCTATAGCGCCTAAATCCCCAAGAATATGAGCTCAGAGGCGCAATATACAAGAATCATTGGGCACAATCAAGTGAGTGAGTGAGTGTTTGTGTGTGTGTGTGTGTGTGCGTGCGTACGTGCGTGTGTGTGTATGTTTGTGTGTGGGGTATGTGAATGAGTGAGTGTGTGTGTGTGTGTGTGTGTCTGTGTGTGAGTTGGTGTGCGTGCGTGTGTGTGCGTGTGTGTGTGAGTGTGTGTGTGTGTGTGTGTTTGTATGTGTGTGAGAGTGTGTGTGAGTCTGTGTCTGTGTCTGAGTATGTGTCTGTGTCTGAGTCTGTGTCTGTGTCTGTGTCTGTGTCTGTCTGTGACTGTGTCTGTGTCTGTGTCTGTGTCTGTGTCTGAGTCTGTGTCTGTGTCTGTGTCTGAGTCTGTGTCTGTGTCTGAGTCTGTGTCTGTGTCTATGTCTGTGTCTGAGTCTGAGTCTGTCTGTGACTGTGTCTGTGTATGTGTATGTGTATGTGTCTGTGACTGTGTCTGTGTCTGTGTCTGTGACTGTGTCTGTGTCTGTGTCTGTGACTGTGTCTGTGACTGTGTCTGTGTCTGTGTCTGTGTCTGTGTCTGCGTCTGCGTCTGTGTCTGTGTCTGTGTATGTGTCTGTGTCTGTGTCTGTGACTGTGTCTGTGTCTGTGACTGTGTCTGTGTCTGTGTCTGTGTCTGTGTCTGTGACTGTGTCTGTGTCTGTGTTGGGTGGTTGGGTTTATGCCTGTGATATTTGCTAATGCAAAAATTACCTGCAACAAAATGTCGGCACACTTAGTTAACATACACAGTTGGGAAGAAAACTGGTTTGTGAAAACGTAGTTTAAGCAGTAATCTTTGATGTGGCACTTTGTCGAACGCTTTCTGAAAATCCAAGTAGATGATATCTACTGGAGATCCCTCGTCTACCCACTTAGTGATATCTTCCAAAAAACATAATATATTTGTTAAGCATGACCTCGCTTTTAGAAACCCATGTTGTTTTTAACAAGTTATGTGTAACAAGAAAATCCAACATGTGATAGTTAGTTAATCTTTCTAATAATTTGCAAACCACTGACGTTACACTCACTGGTCTGTAGTTATCTGACTTGTTTCTGGAACCTTTCTTAAATAACGGTATAATGTTTGCTTCTTTCCATTCTTAAGGAACCACTCCCTCTTCTAATGACAAGTTGAAAACTGTGGCAAGTGGTATGCTAATTTGTTCTACAATTTCCAATAGTAGTTTGGGCAGAATCCCACCCACTCCAGGTGATTTATTACCCTTCATAGCTCTAATTTTCTTAGCTACCATTTCCGGGGTTAGAATTAACTGTCCTAAATAGTCTGATTCTGCCCCCTTGAACTTAGTCTCTGGTACTGGCAGTGATCTAATACCTTCTCTGGTAAACACCGAACTAAAATACTCATTCAGTTCTTCTGCCATTAAGAATCCCTCTGATATTATATTTCCAGCACTATCTTCTAGTGGACCGACATTATTTTGAACTTTCTGTTTGCTCCGAACATATGCATAAAAACTCTTGCTGTCTTATTTTATATTACAAGCTAATTTGTGTGTGTGTGTGTGTGTGTGTGTGTGTGTGTGTGTGTGTGTGTGTGTGTGTGTGTGTGTGTGTGTGTTTGGTTAGCGCACGTGTGTGGTGTGTATGTACGTGTGTAAGCGTAAGTGCTTTTGTGAGTGCATAAATGTGCGAGTGCGCGTGACTACGTTCGTGTGTGCGAGCGTGTAGACTATGTGTGATACACCTGGCACTGTTATGTTCTGCGTGTCAAAGTTATTCAACAAGGGTACTCCAATTAACTGAACACGTTTGCAATAGTTGTGTAAAATAAATATTAGATAGAAATAGGCTTGTGTTTCTCGTTGGCCATGAAAAAACGTGCTTCAACAAATTATGATGGTGTCTATAATTTGTCCGATTATTTATATCAGTTTCATATTTTGCGTTCACGACAATAATATATGTATTTGGAAATCAGTACAAATAATCCGTATAGACGAGAAACAATATTGCTTCGAAGGTATAGTTCTTGTTTACTAACTTGAAAGATCTCAACATTGTAGCAAAACAGGATGTAGACACTAAAGGTTTATCAACTACAGAATAACGGTCTTTAAGCATATACATGCGCGCGGTGAAGTAATGATGAATAAAGTCTGTTTAACACAATAGATGGACCAGGATACATATTTCATCCGTGAATGCACTGGCGTTCACATGACATTGGCGTTCACATGACATTGGCGTTCACATGACATTGGCGTTCACATGAACATTGGCGTTCACATGACCATTGGCGTTCACATGACATTGGCGTTCACATGACCATTGGCGTTCACATGACATTGGCGTTCACATGATATTGGCGTTCATATGACCATTGGCGTTCACATGACATTGGCGTTCACATGACATTGGCGTTCATATGACCATTGGCGTTCACATGACATTGGCGTTCACATGACATTGGCGTTCACATGAACATTGGCGTTCACATGACATTGGCGTTCACATGACCATTGGCGTTCACATGACATTGGCGTTCACATGACCATTGGCGTTCACATGACATTGGCGTTCACATGACATTGGCGTTCACATGACCATTGGCGTTCACATGACCATTGGCGTTCACGTGACATTGGCGTTCACATGACATTGGCGTTCACATGACAATTGGCGTTCACACGACATTGGCGTTCACACGACCTTTGGCGTTCATATGACCATTGGCGTTCACATGACATTGGCGTTCACATGACCATTGGCGTTCACATGACCATTGGCGTTCACATGACCATTGGCGTTCACTTGACCATTGGCGTTGACATGACCATGATGTTCAAATAAATACTCGTCTACCATTTGTAGATGTCGCTGGCTGTCCTGCTGGATGGGTGAATTGGTCCAACAACTGCTACCTATTTGTATCTCAACGTGTGATATTTGCGAATGCCAAAAATACCTGCGCACAAATGTCGGCGCATCTAGTCAATATACACATACGTCTCATAAATATATGCCACACGCACTGCAGTTCGTCCTAATAATAATAAGTGTAACGTATTTGTTATCATAATCTCTGTATAGATAATTCATGTTTTTAATGGCGTACATTTTGTATTGGAATGTACTATGTCATCCTACTAAATAATTGTTGCACCTACACTAGGAATAGGAAAATGACAGAAAAACCACTGGCTGGGAATGCGGAGGAACACAACAAGAGAAGGAACAGCCGCCAGTAAATACACAGACTGGCATTGGCTCGACGGAACTACTTTCAACTTTTACAACTGGGTTGGCGGAGAACCAGACAGCAACGCGCAATGTGCAGTGATCACACCGCAAGGGTCCTGGGGTGACGAATATTGTACTCAAGCTAACAGTTTTACGTGTAAGAAAGGTATGTGTCATCAATTATGAAAATGAACTCCTCGTTTTATTACCTATGCATTAAAATATTGTTGTGTTGTCGACAAAACTGTTCAAGCGCAACTTGCTATTTACGAGAAGTCGCAAAGATTGCAATGGAGACAAAAAAGACATAACTAATAAGAAGCTGGTCAAGGTGGGTTACACAAAACGTTTGAAGGGAGTAACTGATAAAATGCTAACAATGAAATATTTACGATAGCATGCTGGGTTCGGAGCCCAAGTGCGACATGTTTTTGCATAAATCTTGTTAGAACGCGTAAACAATCTTGTAAAAACGCTAGTTGTTTGTGTCTTAATATATAGAGAACGGAAGTGATGACGTCACCTGCAAGACAACCGGCCCAGCTGGTGCCGACAAATGTCTCCCGTCGTATCTGAAATGATATAGATAATGGTATAAGATGTAATACTTTTATTGTGTATAACCGTACACTAAGAACATGGCCGTGCACGCCGCATCCGCCAACCAAACATGTGCGACCCGTAAGGGTAATGGTGGTACGAGATGCGTGTGATCTATCATTACACCCCCCTTGTTATATAAGAAGAAAAAGTAGTGTCACTACATGTCAAGGATGCGCCTGGGTTTGTGCACTCTTCCCGCCCTGGTTCTGTAGGGGTGCGGTGAGACCGTATCTTGCGTAGGCGACGCGGGTTGCACGGTGGATGTCGGCGTTGCAGCTGGCTCCGACGTGTTGACTGGGCGGAGTGCGCACCCCTCGCTGGCGGGAGTGTGGTCTTCGTCGAGACATCCGAGCAGCTTGTCGATTTTGCCGATATCAGGGAGGGGGTCGGCGACAGGTCGTTCGCGCGTCTTCATGAGGTCTTTCCGATTTCGTCGGTATACTCCTCGTTCAGATCGGACAATGTATGAGCGCGGTGTCTTCGGTTGTGGCGTTTGAATGACGACGGCAGATTCCAAGTGTGGCCTTGGGTCGGTGATGCGTATGCGTTCGTTGACGCGGAGTGGCTCGAGGTTTTTGGCAGACTTGTCGTAATGTTCTTTCTGAGTTGACTGTTTGCGATCGAGCATGTCCTCCATGACGCTATGCTCAACCACTGCAGGTTGTAGATGCCTCGGTGCGCACGGTATCGACGACCGCAAACGACGAGACATCGCAAGCTGCGTAGGTGATGCGAGTCCATGCACGGGGGTGTTTCGCAATTCGAGTAGGCCCAAGTAAGGGTCTGTCTTCCCGTGTTTGGCCTTCTTGAACAGTTTTTTTGATGGTTTGAACCGTTCTTTCGGCAAGACCATTCGATGTCGGGTATGTAGGGCTGGAGGTTGTGTGCTAGAAAAAAATCCCACTGTTTTGCGAATCTCCGAAACTCGGCACTCGAAAATTTAGGCAGATTTCGTGTCTCGTAGATACTCCACCTCAGGGAAGTTACTGTAGTAGTCCACTACAACAACGTAGTCACGACCGTCGAGATTAAACAGATCTGTCGCTACAACCTGCCATGGCAACGAGGGTATCGGATGGTTTATCAGAGTCTCTTTCTGGTTGGTATTTCTGTGCATCTGGCACGTGCTGCAGTTGGCGACAATTTTATCGATGTCGGCGTTCATACCGGGCCAGAACAGTGCCATACGTGCTCGTGATCGACACTTCTCGACCCCGAAGTGTCCTTCGTGTATTCGTGTTAGCATTTCTGGGCGCTATGCGTTGGGGACTACGATTCTGTCCGTCTTTAATATTAGGCCGTCTGCGTGCAGCTCATCTCGCTGATTCCAGTGATCGCTGATGGCAGTGGGGCACTCCTTGCGCTGGCTGGGCCACCCCGATATAATTACGTGCTTTACCGTATGCATGCGGGGGTCGTTCGCGGTGCTGGTCTGGATCTCTGCCAATTTTTAGTCGCTGATCGGAAGAGTTGCCATCAGATGGTGGACGGCTATGTCTGGTTCTTCTGAGAATCGACACAGCGTTTGCAGTGAGGTTACGGCTCAAACAGTCGGTTACTGGTATTTCCTTACCAGGTTTGTGGACGATGTGAATATCATACATGTATCGCTGTAATTCGACAAGCATGCTTTGCAGGCGTTTCGGGGCTGCCGATAGTGGCTTGCGCAGGATTGTGGTTTGTGGTCAGATTCCACAGTTGTTTTGCGTCCGTACATGTATTGGCGGAATCTGTTGCACCCGTGTACAATGGCTAGCATCTCTCGTTCGATCGTAGCCCAAGTTTGTTTGGACTGGTCCAAAGCTCGTGACATGTACTCGATTGGGCGTCCTTCTTGCATGAGTGTGGCACTCGTCGCTTTTGATGAGGCGTCGACTTGTAGTGTCAGCTCCTTCTTTGGATCGTAGAAAGCTAACACGGGTGCTTTTGTGATGATCTCCTTCATCTTTGCGAATGCAAATTCTTGTTGCGCATCCCACACGAATTCGGATTCTTTCTTCAATAGATCACGCATCGGGGCAGTGATTTCACTCAGTTTGAGCGCAAACTTAGCAAGATAGTTGGCCATACCAAGTATGGTCTGTAGGTCGGCTTTGTTAGCAGGGCTTGCCATTTTGACGATAGCTTCTATCTTTTTGGGGTCTGGTTTGATGCCCTCGGCAGATATGACGTGACCGTAGTATGCAACCTCTGGCAAATAAAAACGACATTTGTCCATGTTGAAACGTTGACCACTTTGGCGAGCTCGTTGAAACGCTGCGCGTAGTGTAAGAAAGTGTTCTTCTTTTGACGTGCCTGCGACAAGTACGTCGTCGCTGATGCCAGTAACATATGGCAAACCTTCGTATGTCTCATCGACACGGCGCTGAAAGATGTCTTAAGCTGCGTTGATTCCGAATGGCATGCATAGGTATCGGTATCGTCCATATGGTGTGTTGAATGTTGTCAATCGAGATGTTGAGTCTGTCAGTTTTATCTGCCAGTAACCACTTCGTGCGTCGAGCAGCCAGAAGTATTTAACGCCCTCTAGCGTCAGTACTGGGTAGTACGGTCGTTTTATCGCATTGTTCAGGTCGCGAGGGTCCAGGCACACACGTATGTCACCATTACGCTTTTGCACGACAACCATGGAATTTACCCAGTCCGTGGGCTCCGTTACTTTCACGATGATGTTGCTGGCTTCCATACGTGATAGTTATTCTTTGACCTTGTCGCGAAGTGCCACTGGTATGTTGCGTGGCGGATATACGACAGGATTTGCATCAGGGTGTAACGTGAGCGAGTGTTCCCCAGGAAATTCACCTATGCCCTCGAACAAGTCACTATATTCGGCGAGCAGTCGCACAACATCTTCATCGCGATCGGGTTTATACTCGACGTTATCATCATCATCGTTACCGGATAGTTCATCACAGTTGCGTCGAAGGTCGGCATCAACGTCATTGCCAGACTTACCGTGTTCGACAGACAGTACAAGCTGTATGATTCGCATCTCGATGCAAGATGCCAGCCCCAAGATGGGAGGAGCTCGCGCGTCGACCACCTGGAACTGCAGTGCATAGCTTTTGTTTTTGTGCGAACAACGAAGCTCACATGTACCCAAGTTCTTGAGGGCATGGCCACCGTAACCTTGAAGTGTTACTTTGCTGCTTTGTAGCTTGTTGCACTTATGTTTGGCTCGGAGCTTGTCATACACGGACTTAGGTAGAATGTTCACCTGTGCCCCCGTGTCTATTTTGAGCTTTAGTTTTGTGTTGTTGCACGTGACTGTGACATATGCCTGATCTTTATTGTATGGGTGAGAGTCAACATTATTAACACAGAACTCATCATTTACGTCACTGTCGCCGTCTTCAATGTCAGGCTGATCAACGCTGTTGACGTTCTTCTGGCGGCACACGGCGGCGAAGTGGTTTCGCCGTTTGCATTTGTTGCAGGTGCGGCCTCGAGCAGGGCAGTCGTCCATATTCGTGTGCTGACTGTATCCGCAGTATCCGCACGTCTTCTTCGTCTGACTGCTTTGTGTAGGTCGAGTGAAGCTCATGGCGTTTCTGTTAGCTTTAACACGGCGTGTTTGTTTTGATTTGGCCATCTGGACATCTGTTGGTTCACTGATCATGTTGTTTAGTTGTTGTTGCGCGCTTTCAAGTGCGCGCGCGATGTCGATGGTGTTTATTAAACTCAGTTCTCCGCCGACGTTTATAAACTGTTCACGTACCTTCCGCGCGTTCGTGCCATATACAAGCCTGTCCCGGATCATTTCGTCAATGATGTTGGCTGGGAAACCGCAATCACGTGCGAGTATTTTTACATCCATGATGGAACTCTCAACAGGTTCGCCAACCCCTTGCATGCGGTTGTAGAATTTATATCGGCTGAATAGGACGTTACTCTTCGGTGTTACGTACGCGCGAAATTTGGCACACACTGTGTCCAAATTATGTCTTTGTCCGTCGTTCGGGTCAGTTTCTGATGTGACGTTATCGAATTGGAATGTGGAGTGGATGTCGCGGCCCTTCTCTCCCACCCACGACAACAGATAACTAACTTGTTGCACCTCTGTTTTGTCGTGTAACGGCCCAGCGAACATTAGCCGTGCGTGTTTTTCGAATTTTGTCCATGTTTCTGACAGCGCCGGCGAGTCTCAGTCCAGCGTCGGATACAACGCGCTATTTTGGTCCATGATGTTCTTCTACGGCGACACGACACGTTGCTGCGTGTCTCTGGACGTGTGTTCCTTATTTTCTGACACCATGAAATGATATAGATAATGGTATCAGATGTCATACTTTTATTGTGTATAACCGTACACTAAGAACATGGCCGTGCACGCGCATCCGCCAACTAAACATGTGCGACCCGTAAGGTTAATGGTGGTACGAGATGCGTGTGATCTATCATTACAGTATATGTTCACATGGTGTTGTTTTGTTCCAAACTGTAATAATTATTCTCGTACTTGTAGTTCTTTTTGGTTTTCAAAACGATAAAGGTGAAATGCATATATGGATGAAACAAATTATGTATTTTATGTATTCTATAATGACAAAAATAATATTTTATTGCAAGCTATTTCATCGTATTGACAATGTCGATCGCAGTGCAACTTAGGTTTTGTTGTAGTACTATATGTGTTGTACATCACGCTATTTTCACAACAGAATGCGGAAAGAGATCCTGTCAACAATAATAAATTCATGTACGAAATCGTCACTATCAAATGATTTGATTATATTGAAATATGGAATAAAATTTATTTCAGAATGATAATTTCGGGAGGGGTCATCATTTACCAGGGACGTGGTCTTGTAGAATCAGGGGAGGTCTCTGATTTCAGTGTTGAAAATGTGGGGTTAACTAATCTTAAGGGCACACAATGTACAAACAATAGTTGTAGTTGTGTTTCCATGTGCATATTTATTAGTCAAGCGTGGACAGGTCACATTTTCAAATGATTTCCAAAAGCTGTAAGTGGAATGCAACAATGGATACAATACACATTATTTTCCAAATGTTCTTCGGGGTACAGTTCATGCAAGCATGAAGGAGAAGTCGTATAAAGTAACGGAAAGTTTGAAATTTTTCCAAATCCAAGACACCAAAAATACATGTTAAACAATAGCCAGTTTTCGTGGTAGTAAGACTGCATCACTGTTCGGTGTTCATAGACATTGGTGGAATTAATTATGATATGCAATAAATATGATCAATAATATTGTTGATAAAGTGTACAATGTGTGTTTAATAAAATAATCGATTTTGTAAATTTGCTTATATTTAAATGTGTTATTTGTCATTTTATAAAGGCGTTGGAACATGGTGAATATTGGGAGGCTAATGCTCACCAAAACCTTCCAACTGCACCTCTTTTAAATTCAGTCCCTCCAACCCCCTCTCCCCGATTCCGACGCCTATGTTTATATGATGTGAATGGTTATCTTATAACTATTATTGGAAAATGTTTTGAATAGAGTGTAGTTTTGGTTGAGTATTTGCACTTTTGGGTTTTGTTCTACATTCACTTTACAAAACAAACGTGAATCTTTTTACGCAAAAACATGTTACTTAAGTCGTTGTATGCATTGATACATAACTGTACACTATGTCTAAGAAACATAATACAATGACGTGCTTTAAAATTATTACTGATCTAAGCAAACTGTTATAACATGTATTTCCAGATTTATCTTGAAGAAGAGAGTTCAATTGCAACCACAGAATGTGAATGTGCTCGTGGAGCATATAAATGCAGCAGTCGAGGAATTATATCCCCCACCGAGACAATAGTACAATCCTTTGTATAGACCGGTGACACAAGATGGTCGTCAGTGGTTAGAAAGCCAACTAAAGAGCTATGGACAGTTTACTGGCATCTACTGGCTTCTGTCATCAAAGCCATGGAAGGAGCATTTACCGGTTGACACCGTGGAAGACGTGATATTATCCAAAGACTTCATACAACATGAACTGAAAGGTGATCACCTTTTGGCGAAACTAAGAGTAACACCAGACCAGCAAGTTGCGATTTCGGTGGCTTCTATGGGACAACGTGATAGCCTAGCCTGGCAACTTCTACGCAAAGGTAGACTGACAGCTACTAATTTTAACTGTGTCATAAAAGCGAAGAGGGTGTTACCTTCATTGATGAAGCGAGTACTCGAAGAGTACGACTTTTACCGGGTACATGCATTCCACTGGGGCGTCATCTATGAAGACGAAGGCGTGAAAGCCTTCACGTCGGTGACTGGTCTGGTAGTGATGCCAACTGGTTTGTGAGTTACGGACTAGGGGATTCTTGGAGCTTCACCGGATGGGCTTGTTAGAGATGACTGTTTGTTGGAAGTGAATTGCCCGTGTAGCAATTGGAACAACACAATGTGTTGTATGAGGCAGGTGAACATAAAGACTTCTGATAAGGATGAACTGATAGTACTAAACGAGCACCACCAGTATTACCATCAAGTCCAGGGACAGTTGTACGGGACGGGCAAGAAAGCGTGCTACTTTGTTGTGTGGACAACAAAAGGCAATCATATTTTGAAGATCGAGAGATATTCATCGTGGGCAACTAACGTTGCCATCCTGGAGGTCTTATACAAGAAGCACATGGTTCCTCGTCTCATTGAAGAACGCAACTAAGTAGTTGAGAAATCCACCTTATTGGAAATCCATTGTTCCGCTAATTTCTTTGTGAGGAAGTGCTGCAGGTTGACTAGAGGGGCGCAGCGAAGATAGGGAGGTAAAAAGCCAAGTACTTTGAATTCCTTTAGTCTTGCAATAGCCGTTTTAACATGAATGCGATGTTCTTCGTCATCTTTGTTTCACTCGCAATTAATTTGCCTTGGTTCAGGTAGGGGTGTATATTCACAAATACTCCTTCTGGAACAATGTCTTGAATGGGAAAATCTTTGTCAGCCAAGATCAGATCCCAGCCTCAGACATGTCCAACACATTGCTTTGCTGTACAATGGCCTTGTCAGCCACCGATCCGGGAAAGAGAGAGCTAACGTACATGATGAAGGCATTCGGCGCAACACCGAGAAGAAGTTTGAAAGAGTGCATTCCGCGGTAGACAGAGTATGCCATCTTCTGGCTGCTCATCAGGCCTGGCGCCGCTACGTCTATATCGGTACAGTCAATGGTCATCGAGTAGTTCCCGAACAAAGCGAATGATCCCGAAAGTGAAGTTTTATTCTGCTTCAGTTTCATGGGCGTCATCAAAATCTGGTCTTCGAGAGAGAGGGTGTCCACCTTCCAGCCAGCAAAGTACGAAATTGACGATTCAAATCACATCACATGTTGTATCAGGATGTTTATGATGGTCATGTCAGGAAGACCCGTTTCCATGCAGGCAACTTCATCATTCAGGTTGGTTTTGTAATGTACCTTTTCCTTGAGTAATGGATCTTCTCCTTTAGCTTGTTGAGTTCTCTTGGTGTTTCCTCCAGCTTCACATGCAGAATGACATTTTCAGCGCTCGTTTTCTTGCAGGCGCTTGAAGAACACGCACCTGTATTCTCTGTATTTCATTTGCAGAAGGGATGTTGGAAGATGCAACAGGGTCGGTTTTCTGCCTCTTAGCATATTTCAAGGACATAAATGGCCCCTCCAAGGGAAAGACCTTCTCAGCATTACGTTGAAACAGGTCGGGGCCGCCTTCTGTGCCATTTCTAAATGACAGCTGCATACTCTCTGAGATCTCTATCAGAACGCCTGTTAATGTAAAGAAAAATAAGACATTGTTATGTTACATGCAATAGTTAAATGTTAAATGAACAAAACGTTGTCATTGTTTTCTTCATTGTTTCATTTCAGTTAATCAAACAGAATATCATATCAACAAGAGTTTTTTGTTGATGCAGGAACTTATGACGTAGACTTACTGGGCAAACCGGCACGGTCCATGGAATGTGGTAGCCGTGTGTTCAACAGTGTGTTCCTAATAAAATACTGAGTGATATTGTTTATTATAGTAACAAATGGTTAGTTTACATTAACTCTTTAGGTACATAAGCCAACCTCGAAATACCTTTTGTTTCCCGTTAATGCAGAGGGAGAGTAACATTTTCATTAATTAGAAAATATTATCTCTAAGGGAGCGTTCATGGATTATCAGAGGGTAGGCCGAAAGAACCAGGGAACACATCCTGATTAACAAACTACCCTAACCTCAAATTCGGTGCATATAACTATTACCCTCCATCCAACTATCTACATTAAACATTTGAAAAACAAGGGAAACGGTTCAAAAAGAAACACTTATCGAAAGACGCCAGAAGAAAGTGCCACATCAAAGATTACTGCTTAAACTAAAGGTCCATGGCATAGGAAATGGTATCATTAAATGGATAGAAAAAAGGCTGATTGACAGAAGACAACGGGTAGTTGTTGATGGGGAGGCTTCAAACTGGAAATCAGTTTTGAGTGGGGTATCACAGGGATCAGTACTGGGACCTATATTATTCTTAATATATATATAAACGATTTGGACGATGATATAACAAGCAAGGTGTTGAAATTTGCGGATGATATAAAAGTGTTTAAAAAGATTAAAAGTGATGGAGATAGACAGTATTTACAAGATGATCTTGACAGGTTGACCAAATGGTCTGAAAAGTGGCAAATGATGTTCAATTTTGGGAAATGTAAATGCCTCCACACAGGACGTGGGAGCGAAGATATAGAATATACAATGGGTTGTAATGTACTAAATACTACTGTAAAATAAAAAGACTTAGGTGTTAACCATTAGTGCTGATATGAAGGTTTCAGAGCAGTGCGGAATTGCAGCTTCAAAGGGAAATCAAATTCTCGGATTAATTTGGCAAAATATAGCGTATAAGGAAAAAGAACTAATAATACCGCTGTACAAAACAATAGTTAGGCCTCATTGATAATATTGTGTACAAGCGTGGAGGCCATACCGCAAGAAGAACATAAATATGCTAGAAAGAAGGGCGGGTACATGTAGATAAAAGAGTTGGACTCTCGGTAAGCCAAAGGGCTTCCTAGTCCAACTGCCATCTAGAGTTAATTCTCTATGTGGCAATCTTGTTAAATATTGTTAAATCTTGTTAAATTATTTTTTTCATTCCAGAATGCATAAAATACCTGATTTATTTCATCTATCTTTACTTCTCACTTTCCACTTTTGGGAAACAAAAAACTACAAGTGTGACTATCAGAGTAATGATTACAGTCCAGAACAAAACATAACACCATGTTGACAGATACGACGGGAGACGTTTGTTGGAACCAGCGCTGCAGCGTGACGTCACACTTCGGTGATTCAGTAAGCGTTTGCCCGCATCGTTTCTTGTTTAACAAAATATGCATAATTCCACTTCTGTGTTATAGGGTGGCTTCGGATCGTGTACATAATTTGTTTGCGAATATCTATTGCAGCTTCGTTGACGCATACCTCGAATAAGCATGCTTACTCAAATTAAAAAGAGTATTTTGTTTACAGTTTTATCACAACCTACAACGCCACCGACGCCTCCAGCGACGACGACGACACCATCTCTGTGTGCGTATTTGTGTGTGTGTGTGTGTGTGTGTGTGTGTGTGTGTGTGTGTGTGTGTGTGTGTGTGTGTGTGTGAGTGTGGGTGTGCGTGCGTATGTGTGCGTGTGTGCGTGTGTGCGTGTGTGCGTGTGTGCGTGTGTGCGTGCGTGCGTGTATGTGTGTGTGTGTGTGCGCGTGTGTGTATGCGTGTGTGTGTTGTGTGTGTGTGTGTGTGTGTGTGTGTGTGTGTGTGTGTGTGTGTGTGTGTGTGTGTGTGTGTGTGTGTGTGTGTGTGTGTGTGTGTGTGTGTGTGTGCGCGTGTGTGTATGTGTATTTGTGTGCGTGTGTGTGAGTATGTTTGTGTGTGTGAGTGTTGTGTGTGCGTGTGTGTGTGTGTGTGTGTGTGTGTGTGTGTGTGTGTGTGTGTGTGTATGTGTATGTGTGTGCGTGTGTGTATGTGTATTTGTGTGTGTGTGTGTGTGTGTGTGTGTATGTGTGTATGTGTGTTTGTGTGTGTCTGTGTGTGTGTGTGTGTGTGTGTGCGTGTGCGCGTGTGCTTGCGCGTCAGTGTAAGTGCTATTGTTTTTGGTGGGTGTAAACTTGTGTGCGAGTGCGCATGGATATGTTCGTTTAAATTAAATTTCGAACAGGAACACATCAACAATAGCTATATTATGTCAGATGTTAGGTAGATATACATGCTCATGTTTAGGAGGCATTCTTAAAAACTTGCTTCAACAAATTACGATGGTGTCTATCGTTTGTCGGATTACTGATATAAATTACACATCTTGCATTCACGATAATAAGAGCTCTATTAAGTAATCAGTACAAATAACCCGTATACGCGAAATAACATTGCTACGTTCCTTTTATTTAGCTAAACTTACTGCTGACAGTTTTTGTCTCAGGGCATATCGCTTGCAGCTAATATTATGCAAATAAGACACAGAGTAGACCGAGGAAGGAGGGGTGGACGTTTTCCTATAAACTAACTCGAAACCAATCAACGGCACCTAGACCTTGTAGCAAATGAGGCAATATATCCTAAATGTTTATCAACTACAGGCAAGCGGTCTTTAAGTATATACTTTTTCTAAACGTATTTGTGTAACATGGTAATGTAATTGGTAATGTTTTTTTTACTTATTTCACGGTCAGTTTACGGTATTTCCCTTGACGTTTAGACTGCTCTCTGCAATCTTCATCAGACGGCTTTTGCTAGATGACAACACCATGGACATTCTGCGCAAACAATTCATTCTGGTGAGTGTCCCCCGGCCGCAGCCTGGGTGGCTCTCTCGGTAAGATATGTGAGAACCGATAACAGCCCTCAACTCGATACATGCTGTCTTCGCTTTTTTATCCAGAGCGCTTCGATGTTTGTTCTCCAGTCTGACTCCCTGGCGACAAATTTGACTCCCTCCCAGTCTATTATGTGGTTCTGTTGTGTCATGTGATCTGTTATAGCTGATTTGGGCATTTTTCTTTCCGATGATGTTATATTGCTTCGGGTGTAGGGTCTGCTTGCCGATGATTTCTTGGTGTGTTCTTTGTGTACTTTGAAGCAGGTTCAAGAGGTACGTTTCGTTTCTCCGATGTATATGACAGTACAGTTTTTACACGCTACGGAATACACCCATTTGCACATCTTTTGTGGTTCCATTTTTTTGTCTTACTGGTGACCTCTTGAAGGTGTTGTGAGGCTTCATCACTGTGTTGACCTTGTTTACGTTTTACCTTACAGAAGTACCACCATGCCTTTGCCCTTGTCTGTTTCCACTGTCTTTGTGGTGTTGCATTCCTTCTTTTGTTTCATCTTTCTCTGTACAGCTATTATGGTCCATTGTGGAAACCCGCATCTCATTACATGATGTGTAGTCTTTCGTGTTGTTTATCTTCCCCCTCTGTCACAAGTGTTTCGCTCTTAGATGGTTGTCTTTTTTGTGGATTTTGTGTGTGCAGTACAGTCTCGGGATGGCTCAGCTGAAGGTTAGAGGTAGTAGTACCGTCAGCTTCCCTTCTCTATTCAATCTGGCGAGAGTGGCAATAAGTGTTTTCTTGTTGGACCCGACTTCAATTTGGAGTTTTCGTCGTATAGCATTTCATGTGCTTTCTTCAGATACATCTGACAGAATAACTAGTGTTGCAGCCTAGCTGTAGTCGTCTGGTGAAGATTGCTGGTAGCAGTAAAACATCACACTAAGTGGTTAGCTAGTAGAACTACGCATAGGCGATAAGTTCTCAATACTGTTGCATGGGACGTAGAATATGCTGCTGTCCTGGGCGTGTGAAAACTGAACTGAAGTCCTCACACGTATGAGTACTTTCCTGCTTCTCCCTCTTGATGTGGTGAATTTGTTTTTATTGTTCCTTAAGACAGCATGAAGGAAAATGTTGGTAAATAAACTGAACACCTAATTATAGTCTGATGGCTTGCCAAGAACATCCGCTCATCTTCTAAATTGCATCCATGTTCGGCATATGTACATAGAAAGATAGAAAGACAGAAAGCACTTATTGTATTCTTTTATATCCATAATCGTAAAGGATTCTTGTCCTTTTGAAACTGCGGCATCATCGTCGATAACCTCCAATTTGAGTACAAAAACGAGCAGTCAGAAACATATCACACACTTTAGCTTACCACAGTAGTTCTAAATAATGAGACACTGGTATATGTGTATATAGGAACAAAATGTATTTACATGGATGCAAGTTGCAAATCGTCTAAATTATAGTTGTAACGGATTCTCGTCCGTTTGAAATAGTGGCACTGCCTGTTGACATCCTCACAACTCATAGTCGGACTCGGAGTACACGAAATTATCCAGACTTTTATTTATTACAAAAGCCCTAAATATTGTACGTACACTACACAACTTGCTATTCTCTTTTCCTCAGGTAAGTGCTACATATAGGTGAACATTCAATTATGCACAACTAAAGCGACTACTAATGTGTAGGTGTGTGCGTAGCCGTAGGATGGGTGCGTTGAGCAAGTGAATTCGTCGATTTATTTTATCAGTTATAAAATATCAGGAATGTCAACAGTGAATTATAGCACAACCATGCTCAATTATACGTGCATTTCGGCATATTTTGGAAAACGAAAAAAAATTCTCCCAACGTTTATTTCTAGAGTTTGAACAATTCGGTACGCTACACCAAGCGGTGCTGTCGCGTCTCGGCAAGTTACTGTAGTTCTCCTAGCTCGCCGCCGGAGGCCGCTGCTGCGCACCGGCGTCACTAAAAACAGCGAAGTGGTTCCTCTTGCCGTCTATTCTTTTTGATAATATCAAGTTGGTGCCCATGCATCATCAGTAACCATATGCATTGCATCCGTACGCACAAACAAGCGTTCTAACGTGCCTTCGGATCGTGTATTTGATTTGTTTGCGAACATCTACTTTTCTTTTGTTGAACCAGGCATCGAATAACTATGCTTATTAAAATTAAAGCGTGTGTCTTGTTTTGTTTACAGTTCTATCACAAACTACAACGACGACAACAACAACAACAAGAACATCCTTAAAACTCAACTCCACCTCCACGTCCGCCACCCCAACAACAACAAAAACAACAACAACAACTACAATCAACGCCAAAACTGTTCCCATTACACACACACTCCCAACCATTCTTTTTACTAGTCCCACAGACCATCTGACAACTCCAACACCTACGTCCAGTTCGTCGATGACCACGGAACCGTCAGAACCTGAGTGGGTGGCAACGTCAGAAACCCCCGCAGAGCGGCCTATTTCCCACGGCACCCTGGCAGAATGGTCAAGTAGGAAAAAGGTCAAGTTTGTAAGAGACAATTAGCTTACCCATTGTGTAATAAACCAAAGGTAAATAAACTAATTAGATATCACCATTACAGCATTACAGTGTCTTATTCTGAAGCTCGTCCACAGTGGCTGGAGAGTTGTTCACCACTCAATTCACATTGTTTCTATCTTTCTCCGAAATGTACACAAACATATCGGGTACACGCAAAGCCAGGCGCACGCGGCCAACATTTTCTTCAAAAAAGTCAGCAATGGTTTTCATGGTGTCCGCTATGCGGTGACCAATAAAATAAATTTTCTGAGCTTGTAATAACAAAAACACTGTGTTGTAGGTGTTGGCCTTTACATGGCTGCAGGCTGTACTGTCGTCGTCCTTGCTGTGGTGGTGGCTCTCATGATTCTACTTAAAAGGTACGTCCGCTAACTCAGTAGTTTTAGTTCAAATACCGAAGGAACCCGGTTAATTCATTAGTCAACCTACCTTTCTTTTGCCTATTGCTACACCGACAAATATAATGTCTTCATTCTTTTTTCAGCGTAACGTTCATTATCGTATTGTAAAGAAGGTATGTAAGCTCATCCTGAAACCTTTCACAAACAAAAGCTGTAAAATATATTTCTGCTGACTGAACTAAATATTAATAAATACACAACACACTTTCGGTAGTTGGTAAATGTTCACGTGTTGTGTTTGCAGACGACACACAACTAAATCCTCTCAGAACAGAGATACCGCCCTATCTTTTATTTCGCCCCCTCCTACCCACGGACAAGAGTTGAATCCACAAGGATCAGACGGCGTCGGCGAATACTGTTACGTAAACAAATCACGCAATGGCGAACCTGTTAGTTATGTGAACACGGCAAATACTGGCGGGGCTACTTACGTGAACACACAAGGGATCGATGGAGCTGATTATGTGAACACTGCTAGCTGTGGCGGGCCTAGTTACCTGAACCCCGGTGAAACAAACACGAACGTCATCAATGATCCTTCGCAGTACGAGAATGTGACCGTCTCTCCTGTGCAATCGCATCCCAGTGATGGTGAATCTCTCCAGCAAACGAAGGCGAATTATGAAATAATGACTTCACTGACGACACATTACGAAAATATCGAACCAATAGGTGTCGTATCAGGCGACTACGAATCGCTGAGAAATGCGACGGATGACGACAAACATGTATACGAAGCAGCCAGCAATCACGTCATATGAGTTGAAGTCATGTAAACGGACAGTGGAGAATTGTGCGACGACCGTCTTCCGTCGTGTGCGGCGCGATGGTCCGGAGTTAGAGGGCCTGACTCCCAATCGAGAGTTCGAATCCACCTGTTGACCTTTTGAAACTTGGGCAATTTCATTCACTCCACATTGCCTGTGTCTTTCGGGTGAGACATTACATCCCGTTGGTTCCTTCTCAACATTGTGTCTCTGCCAGTGGAAGAAAAATATTCCATACAAGGGATAAATGTGTAACCTGTAGTGAACTCACTAACTATAGAATAAGACACTCTCAAATAAACCCTCAGCTCAATATCCAAATAACCCAGATGTCGTCGCTGCAACAAACAGTCAAGCATCTTTGGTTAAACAACATTCTTGCTCCCTTCGACCATACAGACAACTGTGTCGAATGCCGCAAAGACGGTTAACGTTGATGTGTTGTGGATTGAGGCTGTATGGTTTGGAGATATCAGTTTTTTAAGGCCATATCCTGGGATAAAATGTGCTGTGTTCCATAATATACTGTAATAAATTATATATGCACTTTCAGATGATGCTACTGAAAATATGTTTATGAATCGCATAAGAGCGTACAAGATAAAAAAAAGAACCTTTGAATTTGCCGTCTTACGGAAACTGCCGAGTGACAGCGGCGTGAGGCTAGGTGACGTCACTTGTGGAAAACAGCCCCCAGCCAGGACCGCCCTGACCGATTGACAGCCGCCCCGCGCGCGACCAGCCTCGTGTAAACAACTCATAAAATGGCGGCCGGTGGCTTGAAAGCGGTGTCTCTTCTGTTACCGAGACCGATGCATGCAATGATCAAATATATTTTCGTGACAGCGATGATGATATATTTGAGAGATTAATGTTGTTTCTGCTGATGTTAGATTGCCTGGTGTCGGTGCAGTGCTACGTATACAGGCCGGGGCATGAACCTGTCGAGAGAGACCGGCAACTGACGGCTGGCAGTTGAGTTTGTTGTGGTGAAATGGCCAGTGGTGTTGTTGTGGTACTCGTTCGCATATTGACGTATCTTTTTAGTCATTTTAAGGACTGTTGATTTATTGTCATCTAACTGTATTTTGACACCCATCTTCCACCTCATAAGATATATCCATCGGTAGATCTGAACCACAAGTGATGTTATTCGCCGTAGCCGTAGCATGGATTCCGGCCTTTACACACAAAATGTTCCATTTTCTGCCGACAAATTGGGTCTTTCAGGAAGATGTGCACCGAATTTCCAGTCAAACCCCAAATTGCGACTGTTTCTCACAACATACATCTACATAAATTATACACGTTAATGATAAACACAGTATAATGAAATAGCATTTAGCAGCGTAGACCATGTGACCGTGTAGGCGGTTCCACGAGTGACGTCAGGTATCTGCGCAGACATTTCCAGGTTTGCATTGTGATCGGTCACAGTTTAAGACCAATGTTATCAATGTTTTTTGAAAATTTGCGATAACATCGAATAACACACATGTACAAGTATATTTACACAGTTCTTTGGAAAAAACATTTGGACAAGATATGGCCTTTGAGCAATCCTTACATTAAGATCACCCTAGGACAATTCCACATTATTTCATAAAAATAAAATATTGAAATTAGTCCCTCTAATACGTCACCTCTCTATTCAGGTCAATTTCTCGAGCGTGACCGTAATGACGAGGTCCACTGTAATACATATCCATGTGCAACGTTGCCCTTTGTCGGCGTGTGGCATTGGATAAAATTTTATGGGAGCGTTTGCAAAAGATAACTTGAATACATTATGTAAACGACGTCTCCCTGATATTGTTCATAAATAAAGTGCAGTTATAACATACTAATAAATAACAAATAACACTTGATATCGCGACGCATCTTTTCAATCAGTTTAATAAAAAATTGTTCCAGGGCATCATTGAAGTTGCTATTTACTCTGCCAGGAAGCAATGTAATACTTTGGTGAAATACGTACCGAAAACAGAATCACTGTTCAGATCCCGTTTGCAATTTTTCTTTCATAGTAATGTGGTATATGTATGCCACCGTCGTGGCAGTGAGGTACATGGATGAATGAAGTATATGAAATCTTAACGTATATCAGAAAAACAAACTATATGAACATATGAAAAACAACTGTGCGTCTCCAGCAAAGACACAATTAACTCCCACACTACCTGATGGCATTTAGAAATTACTTCATGACGTCACGGCATGCAATCAGTTAGTTTAGTTACCCGTGTTTGTGGAACCGAATACTGCATCCACGGAATTCTACAATTATTAATTTATAGTTGCATATCATTCATTATTATATTTCCCACGCCAATACAGCGTGCTTGTTAGAAAATCATCAAACATCTCTACAAATGCATCTACAGCAAATGCTGTGGCACACTGTGGTGTCAACGTACACTACTGAGACTGGTGTAATCAGCGACGTGCGAGGATTATTTGGAGATCAAAATTTAACAAGATTGCCGTCTAGAGCTATAAGCTCCAGACGGCATGCGGACAAGAAAGCATTTGGCTTATCGAAAGTCCAAAAATGTTCAAGCTACGTGTAACCCGCTCTCGCCAGATAGTTGTCAATTTTGTTATTGAACAGATTCACACTGCTAGCATTAACACAACCATCAGATAATTGGTTCCAATCATTTATTGTCCTCTGAGAGAATGGGTACTTTCTCATATCCAACCGAGACTGTACCTTGACTAATGCTGCATTGTGCCCTCTGGTTATACTGCCTTCTATCAGTTTGAAGAAAATATTTCTATCAATATCCACATAACCATTCAATATCTTAAAAACTTCTATTTGGTCTCCTCTTAGGCTCCTAGTCTCTAGTGGTGTCAACCCACATTCTAATAGACGTCTTTCATAACCAAGATATTTGAGTTCAGGAATCAGCTTAGTTGCTCTTCGTTGCACTCTTTCTAGCTTATCTGTGTTCTTCCTTCTTGCGATATCTCCTCCATGCTTGTATACAATATTCCAAATGTGGCCTCAATATTGTTTTGGACAGTACAATTAGCTGATATTTCTCCCAATTAGCCCTATCATTTGGTTACCCTTTGAAGCAGCAATTCCACATTGGTCCGAAACTTTCATGTCAGCACTAATTGTTACCCCTAAGTCCTTTTCTTTTACAGTTTTACCTAATATAGTATCCCCCATTATGTATTATTTGTTCACATTTCCATGTCCTATGTGGATGCATTAACACTTCCCAAAATTGAATAACATTTGCCATTTTTCAGACCGTTTGACCAATTTGGCTAGATCATCCTGTACAGTTTGTTTATCTTCATCTGCTTAACTGTTCTGAACACGTTTGTATCGTCTGCAAATTTCAGTACTTTGCTTGATACATCATCATCCAAATCATTTATATATTCCAAAGGGCTCGTCTATAGCGTCAACACGCGAACTGGAACGTTCACGAGCTTCTGCAGTTTACCACTTGTAAATGTATGCAATTGGGTCAAGTAGGGGTTACGAAGTCGTATTCATGGTATACACGAAGTGATTGGAACGCGGCATAACAAAGGTGGATACGAGTGAAAGTTGTAGCCGACGATTTTTTGCCTGCCAACTGAAGCGTGACGTCTGATAAGAGGCATATTCGGTTGTCGACTGCACGGTGTGAAGTTAGGGGTGATGCCAAAACAACATCGCGACTAACCCGTGTACGATGTTTTTAATACCACGACATTAACATTAGCAAAAACGACGTGAACCAAAAACAAAGGACAGGCATCTTATAACTTGCATATATCAAGAGACATCGCGTCGAGAGACATATTATAAATATAGTCAGTGAGTCATTATACTTTTAGACTACCGATTGCTTTTATAAGAATATCCATAAGTTATATTTCATAAGTTACAAAGAAATAACATACTGCATAGTTTTAAAATGTACTGTACAATATATGCGCATGCAAACACTTCACATTTCGTAAAATATATTTTTCTATAAGAAGTCATCTATTAAGTCTGGCGGGTCAAAACAGGCTGTCCGACTTGGCATTCGTCATTGAAATCGCGTCTATAAACGACATAATTTACGCGACATCCAAACTAAAGTAATGCGTTACATTTAGGTTAGTATATAAGCCGTATTTGACTGTTAATAGAGTTCATGTTTTGAGATTTCAAAACAGGACATTATCCCATTTAGACGTGTCCATAAATATGATCAAAACCGTTATCAATAAGTTTGCGAGGACTTACAGCTCATATAACCATGTTCTTTCTTACGTTTGATTTTCATCACCGCACCATGAAAAACACTGGGTTCGTTACGTGACTATACCAGTTTGTAATTAAATCAGGCAGGTAACATAATTATTTCGCCGTAAACCAACGTTTTGTTTTATTCAGACATAATATTCGTATCGTTTCATTCAAAACTCACCTAATGGTCTAAAAGTATATTACCTCAAGTAGCCAATTTTATTACGCTCCCGTATAGACCGTGTTGCGTAAGATATAAGTACATCGCTTACTCGAATACAAGTTACCAATAAACTAAATGGTAGACTGGCTTACCGGCGTATTTAGGTAGGCGATGAGGGCTGTTGCATCCCCCACAATGGAATGTTGATTGGTGGGAGCTGGTGACGCCCCAACTCTCCAAACTGTGGTAGCCATACACTAGACTGGGCAGTACTCGCGTGTTTGAGCCATATTGCATGTGTTAAAAATTTTGCTCCCCTAAGAAATTTCCTGGATACGCCAGTGTTGACTGCATGACACAATCTACAGCAAATTTATAATGTCGTTCATTATCAATATTACGACCGCAAGGGGCGCACCTATAAATACCCCTGAATCGTGAAATGATACGACCCCTAAGTGGCGTTGAATGTAAAGACGTGGAAGATAATTGTGTCGGTAGGTCACATATTCTCAGCACAATGTATTGCTAAATAAAACACGGACACACGAATGAAACGCAGTCCTCGAGTCTTGCTTACATGTCACGTCCATCGACATCCTGCGGGGATTCACCTGGGTAACGTTTAATATCATTCTACCAACAAGGAAGTAATGATTCTTCGGTGTTTCCTTAACAGGTCGGTTTGACGTCGCTGCGGACACAGGCGGGTCGTCATGCTGCTGCTAACATGGGTCGTGGTCTTGTTGACATTCGCAAAAGGTACGTATGTATAAATGACTTTACACTTGGAGCACGCTGGTGAAGCGGTGATACGTTCATCGAAGTAGCAAGAAAGTTGCACACCAATCAAAGTAATGCTCAGCTTCGTTGTCGCAATAGAAACTGAAAGACTGTACACTATTATATCTGCTTAGCCTTGATCGTGAGCGTTGCTGTGCGTGTGTGTGTGTGTGTGTGTGTGTGTGTGTGTGTGTGTGTGTGCGCGCGCGCGCGTGTACGTCTGTAAGTTCATTTGTGAGTGAGTGTATGTGTGCGATTGTGCATGATTACGTTCGTGTATGGGAGCGTGTAGATTGTATGATAAACCCGACAATGTTATTTCCTGCGTGACAACGTTATTCAACAAGGGTACCCCAATTAATGGAACATGTTTGCAATAGTTATGTAAAAATAAATAGTACGTTGAACGGTTTGGTGGGGGTCGGTCACATTGTATAGTTGGAGTGACCTGGTGGCGGAGTGACCCCCACACATGTGGTGAATAGTGTATATATTGCTGGAGTGACCCCCACACATATGATGAATTGTACGTAGTAGACAGTAGTGCTTAGCAGTCAGGGGCCGGCATGCTTGCTGTCGTTGTCACAATGGATGCGTATTTAACAATTTATAACAATATACAGTCAATAAAATTGCATGTCATTAATTTGGCCTAATTCAATCAATACCTGACTTGCGTTGTTCCTTCTGCATAAATGAATGTATGTAAACAACGGGGACATACTGCGTTTTATGTGGAAGTAACAACACATGCAGCGTAGCTATTGGCTCATAACATGTTTGGTTACGAGGCTATGCGACTCGCGCATGCGCGTTAGACACCAGTATTTAAGCAATAGCAGCAGCGGGATCGACCTCATTCATTCAAAATTATTGGGGAGTATTCACAGCGTTTATTCAGCTTATTTGGATTTCGATTTATGTAGTTAGAATGTAGTTGTGCTGTATGCTAGATGAGTGTGTTCGTGTAATATTATTGATCAAGTTTAGAATTCCCACCCTCCCTCCCCTTTAACAGTGGGTGACTTTTAGCAGGGCGGAGTGACCCCCACACATGTAGTGAAGGCGGAGTGACCCCCACACATGTGGTGAATAGTGTATATATTGGTGGAGTGACCCACACACATATGATGAATTGTACGTAGTAGACAGTAGTGCTTAGCAGTCAGGGGCCGGCATGCTTGCTGTCGTTGTCACAATGGATGTGTATGTAACAATTTATAACAATATACAGTCAATAAAATTGCATGTCATTAATTTGGCCTAATTCAATCAATACCTGACTTGCGTTGTTCCTTCTGCATAAATAAATAGTACGTAGAAATAGGCCCATTTTTCTCGGAGGCCTTGTACAGACGTACTTCAACAAATCAAAATGGCATCTATCTTTTGTCGGATTGTTGTTATCGGTTACACATCTTGCCTTAAAGACAATAGAAGATGTAATAAATAATCAGTACAAAAACATCATAGAGACGCAACTACTATTGCATCGTTCCTTTCGTTTTGTATGTTTTATCTCTGACAGTTTTTGTCTTGGTCCCTATTACTTGCTGCCAGGATTCTTTAACTTTCTTTAGGCACAATCGTGTAATAGAGTGAAATAATGAAAGTAATAAAATCTGTTCAGCACAATTGAGAGGCCAGGACACATCTTTCATCTTTAAGCACACTGGCGTTCATATATATTGATCGACATGATGTACAAATAAATATTTGTCTACCATTTGCAGATGTATCTGCTGGTGATTGTCCTGATGGATGGGTGAATTGGTCCAACAACTGCTACATATTTGTATCTCAACGCGTGATATTTACGAATGCCAAAAACACCTGCGCACAAATGTCGGCACACCTAATCAGTATACACAGTTGGGAAGAAAGCACGATTTTAACAAAGTAAGTGCAACCATCTCATATATGCATGCCACAGTCACTGAACTCAGTGCATCCCGATTATAAGTTTAACGTATTTGCTATCCTTGTCTCTGTATAGATAATGTAAAGGCGTACCTTTTGTATTGGAATGTGCATGTCTATGTCACCATGCTGAATAATTGCTGTAACTGCACTAGGAATAGAAAAATGACAGAAGACCACTGGCTGGGAATACGGAGGAACACAACAAGAGAAGGAACAGCCGCCAGTAAATACACAGACTGGCACTGGCTCGACGGAACCACTTTCAACTTCTTCAACTGGGTTGGCAGAGAACCAGATAGCAACGCGCAATGTGCTGTGATCACACCAAGAGGATCCTGGGGCGACGAATATTGTACTCAATCTAATAAGTTCATATGTAAGAAAGGTACGTGTCGTCGGTAATACGTTATCTTTGATGCGTAAATGTGTCCCGTTGTTCACATCATTGATCAGGCGTGGATTAAATTACGAGAAACAGTGTAACTTGTTGTGCAGACTCGACTAAAGTAAGCCTAATAAACTTACCTGGTCTGGACGGGTTACGTGTACGCGAGAGGGATGACATTTATTGATATCATGTTAAACATGACATGCTTACCAATGGCTTCCCAACCATTATGTAAAAATAAATAGTACGTAGAAATAGGCAAATTTTTCTCGGAGGCCTTGTACAGACGTGCTTTAACAAATCAAAATGGCATCTATCTTTTGTCGGATTGTTGTTATCGGTTACACATCTTGCGTTAAAGACAATAGAAGATGTAATAAGTAATCAGTACAAAAACATCATAGAGACGCAACTACTATTGCATCGTTCCTTTCGTTTTGTATGTTTTATCTCTGACAGTTTTTGTCTTGGCCCCTATTACTTGCTGCCAGGCTTCTTTAACTTTCTTTAGGCACAATCGTGTAATAGAGTGAAATAATGAAAGTAATAAAATCTGTTCAGCACAATTGAGAGGCCAGGACACATATTTCATCCGTGAGCACATTGGCGTTCATATATATTGATCGACATGATGTACAAATAAATATCTGTCTACCATTTGCAGATGTATCTGCTGGTGATTGCCCTGATGGATGGGTGAATTGGTCCAACAACTGCTACTTATTTGTATCTCAACGTGTGTTATTTGCGAATGCCACAAACACCTGCGCACAAATGTCGGCACACCTAATCAGTATACACAGTTGGGAAGAAAGCACGATTTTAACAAAGTAAGTGCAACCATTTCATATATGCATGCCACAGTCACTGAACTCCGTGCATCCCGATAATAAGGTTAACGTATTTGCTATCCTAGTCTCTGTCTAGATAATGTAATGGCGTACCGTTTGTATTGGAATGTGCATGTCTATGTCACCATGCTGAACAATTGCTGCAACTGCACTAGGAATAGAAAAATGACAGAAGATCACTGGCTGGGAATACGGAGGAACACAACAAGAGAAGGAACAGCCGCCAGTAAATACACAGACTGGCACTGGCTCGACGGAACCACTTTCCACTTCTTCAATTGGGTTGGCAGAGAACCAAATAGCAATGCGCAATGTGCAGTGATCACACCAAGAGGATCCTGGGGCGACGAATATTGTACTCAAGCTCATAAGTTCATATGTAAGAAAGGTACGTGTCGTCGGTAATACGTTATCTTTGATGCGTAAATGTGTCCCGTTGTTCACATCATTGATCAGGCGTGGATTAAATTACGAGAAACAGTGTAACTTGTTGTGCAGACTCGACTAAAGTAAGCCTAATAAACTTACCTGGTCTGGGCAGGTTACGTGTACGCGAGAGGGATGAAATTGATTGATATCATGTTAAACATGACATGTTTACCAATGGCTTCCCAACCATTAGTTTGTCACCTTTGATTGCAATTTTGAAAACTGTGTACACACTCTTCATAAATTGTCTATGAATACTTGCAGATGACAGATGTATGTGTCTTAATGTACTATGGCTTTGAACAGATTTATAGGGGTTTTCTGTTGGGATATGTGCTTTAATAATTGTCGTTTCGGTGTCTGTGCTTCAGCAGTAGATATACACTCGATGTCTATGTTTTTGGAGTAGATAAACACTTTCATAGTTCGTTGTTTATTTAATGATGTATGTTCGCCCACACGCCACTTGCAACCGTACGTGCCTGGTGGTCAATAAACCTACAGTCTAACGTTGAATAACTTTCGAACTAAAAGCAAACAATTGTTATTTTCAGTTTTGTTACAACCTACAACAACGACTACAACAACTACGGTCACTACCCCTACCAAAAATGTCCCCAATACACACACAGTCAAAGTCACTCCCGGTTTATCCACTAATCCCACTGACCACCTGACCATGTCAACAACAATGTCCAGTCTGTGGCTGACCACGGGACCGTTAGAAACTGACTGGACGACCCGGCTGAACAACGTCACTGCCACGTCACAACCCCCGCAGAGCAAGCCATTTCCTTCCACACCCAGACAGGAGAGACAAGCCGGAAAAGGAAAGACAGGTTTGTAATAGACAAGGACGCGTAATTAACATTTTCCAGTGTGTAGCATTGTTTAATGTGAGAATTTTAATGACAGACATACAGACATACAGAAATGTGCGTGTCATAGTTCGGCTGCGAGAACGATGGATAATGTACGCAGGAGGGACTATCGTGCACAGTCGCATAAGGGTTAATTAAACGAGAATCGTGGGAAAGGAAACTAATTAAACAATCCTGCGAACGTGTCAGCCCAGTGGCGTACTCAGGGGTGTTTTTGGTTGCCCGGAAACCCCCCCCCCAAATTCCTCACTATTGTATGATCCATACGGTAACGTTCAGTAGGGGCGTACCAAGGGGGATTTTGTTGTTGTCCGGAAACGCGTCAACATTTCTGCACTGCTGTATGATAAAACGTATGGAAATTTACGTGAGTACACGGAAATCTGACGGTAATACCCATAGGCGGTGGAACAGGGTTAGGGTTATAACTTGGTTTTCAATTACACTGCTCCCCCTCCGGTTTCGGATGTCATGAGTTCACAGCTGAAACAGCTGAAACAGCGGAGAAGCTGAAGTTACAGCGGCGCAGCGGCGAAAAAATTTCAACAGCCCAGAGAGCCAGCCACAAGGTGAAGGAAGATGTGAAGATATGCGGCGGCGCGGCGGCGAAAAGTGGTGCTGAAGCTCCCGAACCCCCCCCCATATGAATTTCGTTCCCGCGCCACTGGTAATACCCGTTTGGAAACCCCCAACATGTCAATCCTGGGTACACCGCTGCAGCCAGTATGCTAAGATCGTTATCTACTGATGCTGATGTTATTATCGTGGTCGTCGTTATTAATTTGTGTAAGTTATTGAAATATACAAAAAATATAAACTTGATTGTTTCAATTTGTTAATTTGAGTGGGTCATTATAAGACTGCTCCATGCATACACATGATATGATCAATACAATGATAGCACAATTATGTCTCTAATAACATTTCTTAAGTTTCCTAAATGACAATGTTCAAATACTATGAAAGCAAAGCTATACTGAAACCAACTTTAGTATATTCTATTCTTTAATCTTGACTTAATGGTCTTGTCGGGTCTCCAGCGTATAGGTCACATCCGTTGTCACTGCCCGTGAGTTGGAGCGTTCAATGGCCGTCCGCTCGACTATGTGGGTGGGATTGGTACACCTGTAATGCATGGTAGTCTGGTGCCATGCGCTGCAGGTGACCGAACCATCGGAGGCGTCTCCCGGTAATGAGTACGGATACAGGGTGCTGGCCAGTGCGTTCTATAATCGTATTATTTCGGATGTAATGGAACCACTTTAAATTCTCGAGACGACGGAGGCTCTTCGTGGCGAACGCGTCAATTTTCCTGGCCTGTTGAATGGTCAGTTGCCATGTCTCGGAGGCATACAGAAGCATCGAAATGACGAGTGCATTGAACATCTTTAACTTAGTTCCCCACAAGATGGAACGTCTGCGCCACAGAGCATTAGCCAATCGGTTCATTGCAAGCGCTGCTTTGACGATTCCAACGGAGGTCTCACATTCGACCGAGCCGTCGGCAGCTATGGTGGAACGCAGGTAAGTAAAGTCATTCACAAACTCGATGATTTCGCCGTTGATGGTGAAGGGCTTGACCTAATCGACGTCCGCGCATATTGTCAAAGCATTCGTTTTGGCCCAGCTGGTGTAAAGACCAACATCCCTGGCTACAGAGCAGAGTTCCTTCAGGACGACGACGAGGTCAGCACGCGATGTGCAAAAAATGGCAATGTCGTCTGCATAATCCAAGTGTGTCACGACAGTGTCTCCAAATTTAATACCAAAGAAAGAAACGGCATTTCTCTCAACTTGTCGCAACGACAACAACAAGAACAACAACATCCTTCAAACTCACCGTCATAACCGCCGCCATCCCAAAAACAACAATAACAACAACAACAAATAACAACAACAACAAATAAGGCCAAAACCTTCCCGAACACACACACACTCCCTAACTTTCTCACTTCCTCCACTAATCCCACTGACCACCTGACATGTCCAACAACTACGACCAGTCCGTGGATGACTGACTGGGCGTCAACGTCAAAAAACCCGCAGAGCGGCCTATTTCCCACGGCACCCTGGCAAGATGGACAAACAGGAAAAAAGTCAGATTTGTAAGAGACAATTGGCTTGAGAAATAAATTGTCTTCTTAAGCTCTTTCACAGTGCCGCCATCTGGAGAGTTGTTCGCCACTCAATTAGCATTGTTTCTATCTTCTCCGACAGATTGACAAGCATATCGGGCACACTTAATGCCAGACGCACGCGGCCAACATTTTCTCCAAAACAGTTTGCTTGCCAACAATGGTTTTCATGGTTGCCGCGTGCGGTGACCGATAAAATAAATATTCCCAACTTGTAGCAATACTGTCACGTACATTGTGCTGTAGGTGTGGGCCTATACATCGGCGTGGCCGCTGGGTGTGTAGTCGTCGTCCTTGCTGTGGTGGCGGCTGTCGTGATTCTGTGTAGAAGGTACGTCCGATAACTCAGCAGTTTTAGTTTAAATATTGAAGGAATCCGTTAAAATTAACCCGCCATTCGCTGGCCTATTGCTATACCGGCATATCTAGTACATAGTACATCTTCATTCCTTTTTTCAGCGTAACTTTCATTCTCGTGTTGTAAAGAAGATATGCATATTCATCCTGATACCTTTCACAAGCGATAGCTGTAAAATAATTTTTTGCTAACTGAACTAAATATTAATAAATACACAACACACATACGGTGTGTCGGTAAATGTTCACGTGTTGTGCTTGCAGACGACAAGCGACTAAGTCCTCACAGAACAGAGCGACCGCGCTGTTTTCTGTTTCGTCCCCTGGTACCGACGGACAGGAGCTGAGTCCACAAGGACCAGACGGCGTCGGCGAATACTGTTACGTAAACAAATCACGCAATGGCGAACCTGTTAGTTATGTGAACACGGCCAATACTGGCGGGGCTACTTACATGAACACACAAGGCATCGGTGGAGCTGATTATGTGAACGCTGCTAACAGTGGTGGGCCTAGTTACGTGAACTCCGGTGAAACAAACACGAACGTCATCAATGATCTTTCGCAGTACGAAAATGTGGCCGTCTCTCCAGTGCAATCGCATCCCAGTGATGGTGAATCTCTCCAGCAAACGAAGGCGAATTATGAAATAATGACTTCACCGACGACACAGTACGAAAATACTGAACTAACAGGTGTTGTCGCATCAGGTGACTACGAATCGCTGAGAAATGCGACGGATGACGACAAACTCGTATACGAAGCTGCCACCAGGCACGGCACATGAGTTGAAGTCACGTAAACTGACAGTGGAGAACTGAGCGACGACCGTCTTCCATCGTTTGCGGCGCGGTGGTCCGAAGTTAGAGCGCCTGACTCTCAATTGAGAGGACCTAGTTCGAGTCCACCTGTTGACCTTTCGAAACTTGAGCAATTTCGTTCACTCCTTATTGCCTGTGTCTTTTGGATGATATATTACATTCCGTTAGTTCCTTCTCAACACTGTGTCTCTGCCAGTGGAAGAAAATATTCCACACAAGGGTAAATGTGTAACCTGTAGTGAACTCACTAACTGTAGAATAAGACACTCTCAAATAAAGCCTCAGCGCAATATCTTTGTAGGACACTGCTGACAATTACCCACAACCAGATATCGTCGCTGCAACAAACAGTCAAGCATCTTTGGTTCTTGCTCCCTTCGACCATACAGACAACTGTGTCGAATGCCGCAAAGACGGTTAACGTTGATGTGTTGGGGATTGAGGCTGTATAGTTTGAAGACGTCAGTTTTTCAAGCAATGCCTATGATTCTGTTTTCGGTACGTACTTCATAAAAGTATTAGATCGCTTCCTGGCAGAGTGAATAGCAACTTCACTGTGCAATACTTCAATGACGCCCAGGAACTATTTTTGATTAAACTGATTGAAAAGATGCGTCACTATATTAAATGTTATTTGTTAGTTATTAGTATGTTATAACTGCACTTTATTTATGAACAATATCAGGTGTCTCATCTACGGAGACGTCTTTTACGCAATGTATTCAAGTTATCTTTTTGCAAACGCTCACATATATCCAGTGCCACACGCTGACAAAGAGCAACGTTGCACATGGATATGTATTACAGTGGACCTCATCATTACGGCACCCTCAAGAAATTGACCTGAATAGAAAGGTGACTTATTAGCGGGACTAATTTCCAATATTTTACTGTTATGAAATAATTTGACAATGTCCTAGGGTGACCTTAACGTAATGTGGTTGTATTACCCAGGTAAAAAAAAGTTCGAGTGTACAGTTAAAATGCATGGCTTGATTGGCTGCAATTTATTAATATAATATAGTTGTTGTATTATATATTGCGACACTCCGGACTTCTACCGCACTTGTTGTAGATCGAAAAGTTCAGCACCTGTGTGCGATTTTCCTTTCAGGATAATGTGGTATATTTATGCAACTGTCGTGGCAGTGAGGTACTTGCATAAATGAAGTACAGTGTATATGAAATGCTAAAGTATATCAGAAAGACAAAATATATGAACATATGAAAAACAACTGCGTTTAAGTCTCCAGCAAAGACATAACTCACATACCACATGATGGCATTGAGAAATTACTTTAAATGCATTACAAACATTTAAATTATCCATATATTTCCAAACACAATACACACAAGGAGTATGTGCGTACAAACAGAGGTCATGACGTCACAGCATCCAATCAGTTAGTTAGTGACCCGTGTTTGTGGAACCAAATACTGCATCCACGGAATTCTACAATAATTTATTTATAAATGCATATCATTCATTGTTATATTTCCCACGCCGATGCAGCTTGCTTATTAGAAAATCATCAAACATCTCTACAAATGCATCTACAGCAAATGCTGTGGCACACTGTGGTGTCAACGTACACTACTGAGACTGGTGTAATCAGCGACGTGTGAGGATGATTTGGAGATAAAGATTAAACAAGATTTAACAAGATTGCCGCCCATAGCTATAAGCATGTGGACAAGGAAGCCTTTGGCTTATCGAGAGTCCAACAATTTTTAAGCTACGTATAACCCGCCCTCGCCAGATAGCGGTCAATTTTATTTTTAAACATATTCACACTGCTAGCATTAATGCAATCATCAGATAATGTGTTCCAGTCATTTATTTTCCTATGAGAGAATGAGTACTTTCTCGTATCCCACCTACACTGTTCCTTTGTGGAGCGCAGTAGCGCAGCGTTAAGAGCTCCGGACTCTCGACTGAGAGAACTCGGGTTCGAATTCTGTGCGGCGCAGTCGAAACTTGGGCACGTTCGTTTACTCTACATTGCTTCAGTTTACTCAGCTGTATGAATGAGTACCTGGTTATAGACAGTGGTGGATATTTATGTACGAATAGTCTTCGCGCATTAATTGCATGTTGGCTGAATGCTTCCCAGAGAAGTCGAGATGGTGTTAATTGAACAGCTTTGCCAGGGAGTAAAGTGTAAAGCGCTTTGAGCAGTCCTGAGGACTGGGTACTGCGCTATATAAGAACTTACTTTTTATTTTGTTCCTTGACTAATGCTACATTGTGCCCTTTGGTTATACTGCCTTCTTTCAGTTTGAAGAACATATTTCTATCAATATCCTCATAACCATTCAATATCTTAAAATATTCTATTTGGTCTCCTCTTAGTCTCCTAGTCTCTAGTCTTGTCAACCTACATTCTAATAGGCATCTTTCATAACCAAGATATTTGAGTTCAGGAATCAGCTTAGTTGCTCTTCGTTGCACCCTTTCTAGCTTATCTATGTCCTTCTTACGATACGGCCTCCATGCTTGTATACAATATTCCAAATGTGGCCTCAGTATTGCTTTGTACAGTGGTACAATTAGCTGTTTCTCCTTAAATGTGATATTTCTCCTAATTAGCCATAGTATTTGGTTACCCTTTGAAGCAGCAATTCCACATTGCTTAGAAACTTTCACGTATATCTTCATCTGCTTAACTGTTCTGAACACGTTTGTATCGTCTGCAAATTTCAGTACTTTGCTTGATACATCATCATCCAAATCATTTATATATATCAAGAATAATATAGGTCCCAACACCGACGCTGCTGTTTTTATCATATTCGTGATCTTCGCCGTATTCGCCGTATTCGCCGGTATATGTCATTTTCTGTTGCTAAGACTATTGCAACAGCGCTTGTTAGCAGCAGAATTGACTATTGCAATTCCCTCCTTTATAATATCGCTAGCAAGGATATCACAAAACTTCAGCGTGTCCAAAATTGTCTAGCAAGAGTAATTACAAGATCTCCTCGTTTTTCTCGCTCTGTGCCACTTTTGAAGTCTTTACATTGGCTTCCTGTACGATATCGTATAATTTTTAAGATCTGTACCATTACATATCAGGCACTGTCCAATAAGCAACCATCTTATTTGCATTTATTGCTTACTCCTGTAAGAAAATCTATCCAGCTTCGATCATCTAGTTCTGACCTACTTTTTGTTCCTAGAGCCAACACTAACATTGGAACTAGGGCTTTTTCTGTTGCTGCACCAACTCTTTGGAATATGCTTCCTCTTAGTGTTAGATCAGTTGAAAATATTACAAAATTCCGTCGTCATTTAAAAACGTATCTTTACAACCTTGCTTATCCACCTTAGCTCCCTAGCGCCTTGACCCATCTGTTGACAACTGGAAAACTACTTATGGACTTTGAGATTGACCAACCCTTTTGTTTTGATGCGCCTCTGAGCTTGGTTTCCAAGGATTTAGGCGCAATAGAAGTTATCTTATTATTATTATTATTATTCATGTTACCGTGAATACGACTTCGTAATCCATTATGCTGCGCTCCAATGAGCTCGATTATATCGCAAATACGACTTGGCGAACTGAAAAGTTCACGAGCTCCTCCAGTTTACCACTTGTACATTTATGCAATTGGGTCAAGTAGGGGTTACGAAGTCGTATTCACGGTGTACACGAAGTGATTGGAACAAAGGTGGATACGAGTGAAAGTTGTAGCCGCCGCGTGTATGGCTGCCAACTGAAGCGTGACGTCTGACAAGGGGCGGTCTACTCGGTTGTCGACTGCACGGTGTGATTTTAATACCACGACATTAAAATTAGCAAGAACGACGTGAACCCAAAACAAAGGACCCGCGTCTTATAACTTGCATATATCAAGAGACATCGCGTCGGGAGATATATTACGTAAATATAGTCAGTGAATCTTAATACTTTTAGACCACCAATTGCTTTTATAGGAATATCAATAACAGTTTTATTTCATAACTAACAAAGAAATAACATATTGCAGAGTTTTAAAATGTACTGTACAATATAGGCGCAAGCAAACACTTGACATTCCTAAAATACATGTCTCTATAAGACGTCATCTATTAAGTCTGGAGGTCCAAAACAGGCTGTCCGACTTGGCATTCGTCATTGAAAACGCGTCTATAAACAACATAATTTACGTGACATCCAAACTAAAGTAATGCGTTACCTTTAGGCTAGTATATAAGCCATATTGGACTGTTACTAAATTTCATGTTTTCAGATTTCAAAAGAGGACATTATCCCATTTAAATGTGTTCATAAATATTGTCAAAACCGTTATCAACAAGTTTGCGTGGACTTACAGCTCATTTTTCATCACCGCACCATAAAAACCACTGCGATTGTTATGTAATTATACCAGTTTGTAATTACATCAGGTAGGATTATTATTTCACCGTAAACCAACGTTTTGTTTCATTTAGACATAATAATCGTATCGTTTCATTCCAAACTCACCTAATGTTCTAAAAGTATAATACCTCAAGTAGCCAATTTTATTACGCTCCCGTATAGACCATGTTGCTTAAGATGTAAGTACATCGCTTACTCGAATACAAGTTACCAATACACTAAATGGTAGACTGGCTCACCGGCGTATTTAGGGTGGGCGATGAGGGATGCTGCACCCCCCACAATGGTGGGCCCCACTCTCCAATCTGTGGTAGCCATGCGCTAGACAGGGCAGTACTCGCGTGTTTGAGCCACATCGCATCTGTTAAAAAATGTTGCTCCCCTATGAAACATCCTGGATACGCCAGTGTTGACTGCATGACACAATCTTCAACAAATTTATAATGTCGTCCATTATCAATATTACGACCGCAAGGGGCGCACCTATAAATACCCCCGAATCGTGAAATGATACGACCCCTAAGTGGCGTTGAATGTAAAGACGTGGAAGATAATTGTGTCGGTAGGTGACATGTTCTCAGCACAATGTATTGCTAAATAAAACACGGACACACGAATGAAACGCAGTCCTCGAGTCTTGCTTACATGTCACGTCCATCGACACCCAGCGGGGATTCACCTGCGTAACGTTTAATATCATTCTACCAACAAGGAAGTAATGATTCTTCGGTGTTTCCTTAACAGGTCGGTTTGACGTCGCTGCGGACACAGGCGGGTCGTCATGCTGCTGCTAACATGGGTCGTGGTCTTGTTGACATTCGCAGAAGGTACGTATGTTTAAATGACGTTACACTTGGAGCACGCTGGTGAAGCGGTGATACGGTCTTCGATGTAGCAAGAGAGCTGCGTGTGTACGTGCGTGCGTGCGTGCGCGCGTACATGTGCAAACATGTTTGCAATATTTATGCAAAAATAAATATTATGTGGAAATAAGCCCATTTTTCTCCGAGGCCATGTAAAAACGTGCTTCAACAAATCAAAGTGGCATCTCTCTTTTGTTGGATTGTTGTTATCGGTTACACATCTTGCGTTAAAGACAATAGAAGATGTAATAAGTAATCAATACAAAAATCGTATAGACGCAACTAATTTTGCAAAGTTCCTTTCGTTTTGTATTTTTATCGCGGACAGTTTTTGTCTCGGCCCCTATTGCTTGCTGCCAGGCGTCTTATACATATAAGCCAGAGGTGGATGAAGAAAGGGTGGAGGCATTCTTGTAGACTATCTTGAGACAAATCCACTGCTCCTTAACATTGTAGCAAAATCGGATGTAGATCCTAACACGTTATCAACAACAGGATAACTTTCTTTAGGCATAATCGTGTATGTATAATAGAGTGAAATAATGAAAGTAATAAATTATGTTCAACACAGTGGATAGGCCAGGACACATATTTCATCCGTGAGCACATTGGCGTTCATATATATTGATCGACATGATGTACAAATAAATATCTGTCTACCATTTGCAGATGTATCTGCTGGTGATTGCCCTGATGGATGGGTGAATTGGTCCAACAACTGCTACTTATTTGTATCTCAACGTGTGTTATTTGCGAATGCCACAAACACCTGCGCACAAATGTCGGCACACCTAATCAGTATACACAGTTGGGAAGAAAGCACGATTTTAACAAAGTAAGTGCAACCATTTCATATATGCATGCCACAGTCACTGAACTCCGTGCATCCCGATAATAAGGTTAACGTATTTGCTATCCTAGTCTCTGTCTAGATAATGTAATGGCGTACCGTTTGTATTGGAATGTGCATGTCTATGTCACCATGCTGAACAATTGCTGCAACTGCACTAGGAATAGAAAAATGACAGAAGATCACTGGCTGGGAATACGGAGGAACACAACAAGAGAAGGAACAGCCGCCAGTAAATACACAGACTGGCACTGGCTCGACGGAACCACTTTCCACTTTTTCAATTGGGTTGGCAGAGAACCAAATAGCAATGCGCAATGTGCAGTGATCACACCAAGAGGATCCTGGGGCGACGAATATTGTACTCAAGCTCATAAGTTCATATGTAAGAAAGGTACGTGTCGTCGGTAATACGTTATCTTCGATGCATAAACGTGTCCCGTTGTTCACATCATTGATCAGGCTTGGATTAATATTTCCGAGAAACAGTGTAACTTGTTGTGCAGACTCGACTACAGTAAGCCTAATAAACCTACCTGGTCTGGGCGGGTTACGTGTACGTGAGACGGATCCGATGTAACTGATATCATGTTAAACAAGAAATACTTACCAATGACTTGCCAAGTTTGTCACATTAGATTGCAGTTTTGCAAAACTGTGTACAAACTCTTCTTCAGAAATTGTCTATGAATATTTGCAGATTACTGTGTATTAATGTTCCAATGTCTTGAACAGATGTGTAGGGTTTTTTGTTCGGAAATATGCGTTAATGATTGTTGTTTCGGTGTCTATGCTTTGAACAGCAGTATATATACACTTTCATAGTTTGTTCTTTATTTAATGACGCTTGTTCGCACACACGCCACTTGTAATCATACGTGCCTGATGGTCAGTAGGTGTTCATGTATCCATGTGCAAGCTTCCAACCGTTGATTTGTGGCACGACATCGTTATCTTGACCAATGTGCACTCATTATGCATAAACGATGTTAAACCTAGAGTCTAACGTTGAATAACTTTCGAACTAAAAGCAAACAATTGTTATTTTCAGTTTTGTAACAACCTACAACAACTACTACAACGACAACAGTCACTATCCCTATCACTACCACAACTACTACCACTACCACTACTCCCACTCCCACTATCACCACCACCACATCTACCACCGTAACAACAACAACAACAACAACAACAACAACAACAACACCACCATCACCACCACCAACAACAACATCAATAATATCATCTACAAAAACAACGTCAAAAAGTGCCCCCAATACACGCACAATCGATGACACTTCCGTTTTATCCAATAATACCACAGACCACCTGACCATGTCAACAACAATGTCTAGTCCGTGGGTGACCACGGGACCGTTAGAAACTGACTGGACGACCCAGATGAACAACGTCACAGCCACGTCACAACCCCCGCAGAGCAAGCTATTTCCTTCCACGCCCAGACAGGAGAGACAGGCTGGAAAAGGAAAAACAGGTTTGTAGTAGACAAGGGACGATACATATTCCGATGTGTAGCATTGTTTAATATAACAAGTTAAATGTGCGAGCCATAGTTCGGCTCCGAGAACGATGGATGATGTACGCAGGAGGGAATAGTGTGCACAATCGCATATGGGTTAATTAAACGAGAATCGTAGTAAAGGAAACCGCTTAAAACAATCTAGTGAGCGTAACAGCCAATATGCGATGATTTCGCCGTTGATGGTGAAGGGGTTGAGCAAATCAACGTCCGCGCATATTGCCATAGCTTTTGTTTTGGCCCAGCTGATAGCAAGACCTACCCCATTGGCTACAGAGCAGAGTTCCTTGAGGACGACGATGATGTCAGCACGCGATGTGCAGAAGATGGCCATATCATCTGCATAATCCAGGTCTATCACGACAGTGTCTCCAAGTTTAATGCAGAGGGGAGGAACGGCATTCCTCTCAAGTTGTCGCATGATATGGTCAATGGTGAGATTGAACAGGTCAGGGGCAACCACATAGCCTTGATGAACACCGGAGCCAATGGAGGAAAAGATCCGAGGAATAATTTCCGAGACGGACACAACTCTTACTGTCGCTGTACAGTAGCTTGAACAATCGGCATAACTTTGGGGGCAGGCCAGTGTTCTGACGGAGCAACCTGAGGCTATTGCGATCGACGCTATCAAAGGCAGCTTTGAAATCAATAACAGCAACGAAGGCGGTTTGACGAAATTCATTTAGCTTTTCGATAGTCTGGCGTAGAGAGAATATCTGATAAATCGTGGAACGTCCCGGAACGAAACCAGCCGGCTGGACTCTTCTCTTTGACCTTCTACGTCATTAGATCGCTGTAGCAGGACGAGTGCGAACAGTTTACCAGGGATCCATAGAAGTGTTATTCCTCGGTGATTGCTGCGTATAGGGAGGTCGCCGTTGTGTTTCCAGAATGGCAGGATGATAACATGTCTCCAGTCGGCAGTGATTTCATCATAGACCCAAACACAGTTTATGATGTTTTGAAGCCACAAAATCATACCAGTTCTTTAATCGTATTCGCAAAAATAATAAAATACTTATCATCAAGCCAAAATGATATGCATTATGCTGTAGGTATCGGCTTATACGTCGGCGTGGCCGCTGGCTGTGTTGTTATCATCCTTGTTGTTGTTGTGGCTGTCGTAGCTCTGTACAGAAGGTAAGTCCGCTAATTCTTAGGCATTTTTAAACACTTCTCTACTAATACCTTCCTGTTTTGTCTCTCACCATTCCTGTTCTGACATCAGTACAACATTTGATATCTTATAAGACCTGTTTTTTAGAAGCTAGGGGCTAATTGATCCCATATTACTGTTGGATTTTTTGATGTACTGGTATCGTGATATTTGTCTTGCTCGTGTGTCATTCGCGATATATATTATAAATAGTTCAACAATATGTTTAACTGATGTGTTCGTTTGCCAGGTTAGATCATCCCACGCAGCAACAAAATCATATCCGACGTTAATCATTTAAGATGTTACTAACAAAGAGCGTTTCGGTTCTTTAATTGTGTTTTCAATTTCAGGAAGAGGAAACATCCAAGAGACTCCGATTTCATGTCAAAGCCTTACGTGGCAGCCGATGGAGAATACGTCTACACGCGAAACGATACACCGGATACAGTCGAAGCCGATTCAGCCGACAACAACTCAAGAAGATCCGGCAATAGATTGCACAGCCCATACGAAACAATACAAATGGAGGACACCAATGCAAATAGTGTAAATTCGGGTGGGCAGACATTTGATGCAACACCGTCGGACGCCACCTTGAATGGCGATCAACAACGCATACAGTCGCCAAAGTCCGCAGATTACGACAACACAGACCAAGACATTGCTGACATGTACGCTGTACCAATGAAGAAGAAAAACAAGAGAACATACGAAGAGCAGACTCCGGAAACACCGCCTGACGACGAGACGGAGATTGAACACGAGGAGAACGATCTTTATCAGAGTGCAGGCGATGACAATGAGGAATTCGTGGACGACGACATATATGTCGTGGAGAACGATATCTACGATCAATGTAGTGTCGTGCTTTGAACATTTAATATAACTTCATGTACTTGGTTATCCGAAGGTCTAGCAATAATAATTATATTATTTGCATGTGTAGAAAGCACAGCCAGATAATGTGTTGTAATTCGTATCCCATAACAAACAGACCGTCTTTCATACCTTATTAAAGTCGTTAACAGAGTGTGACAATTTGCAGTATCACTATTTGCAGTATCACTGATGTTGCCCCATATGTGTATTACTGTATTAATACGAATGTCACGCGTTCTAAACACGGGACTGGGAAATACGACAAATTTGCTTCTTCTTCTTCTTCTTCTGGTTTATGATTCAGAGAGGTCGTCACGTGTCACACTGGAGATCCTGAAGCCAAGTCGTAACTTTGTTACAGCATAGAAGTCTAACTAATATTTCTTTGTAATGTTATTTAGTCCAAATGTACAAATTAATATGTATAAGCATTTATTCTAAGGCCAAGTTTCTTGATGATTTGCACATATTGTTGCAATAAAACGGCTAGTGTTGTAATTAATTTATGTTCAATGTGTAACGATTGTTACGAATACATTTTATTGTGTGAACATCGCTCTCTTCGTTATAACATTCGCACAGTAACAATGATGTGTACAATTATATCGCATAAATGTCCACAAACTATTTGGTTGGGTTACACTGATTGTCTTCTTTCCTGTTATAAAAATAAAATAAAATAAATCCGGCAAATCCACATGTAAACGTCCTAATTCATGGTCCAATTGATAGTGGAACTACAAGTCAATATCACGAAGGAAATTTCATAGTATTACGCAGCTTCTATACCGGAGGGAAACTATGTTCACATTACAATAAAACACTTAAATAAGTTATCACTGGCTGTTGACATTTTGGCATGCTTTGCAACTAGCAAAACGAATCAAATGGTATAAATCTACTGTTAAAAATTCCCAACACCCGTCTGGAACAACAACCCGATATTGACGTTTTCTAGCGACGCCTATGGGAGGCACAATCCACCCATGCGGTGCTGTAGTTATGCAATGAAACTTTTAGACTGACAATTTTTAGACCATTGATATTTCTAGTAAAAAATGTATATGTGAAAAGGATTCGAATTAGTGAAGTTCCCATTTTGCGTGCGAACATTACGTGATTTGGTTGGCAAATCACGCGAGCAGTTATATGTATGGCGACAGCAAAACATTCAGATAATAAAATCCCTTTTGAAAACCGTGGGAACGCTCGGACGCGACGAGTCGCGCATTGTGTTCGTCTGTCGAGGAATAAGCCCGATAAAGAAGGGAATTTTATGTCGTGTAAAACGCCGCAGGCCAAACGACATGGCCGACATGTAATATTAGGGGTGGTGTCAACGGGTAGACCGGACTGTTGTCGATCGTATCCAATATCAGGCCATTGTGTGCCGTTAGATAGATTCACAGGGCCGGTGTCCAACGGACCAGACACGTAGATGCACTGTGATGTAGTCTACGATAGGGCAAATTGGTTGTCCACTACTAAATGGCGTTATCGTGCACCGTGTTATATTGTATCTGAAAATCATGATATATTGTAGGCGTGACTACTTTGAGCTGCCGACAAGAAAGGTTACTTTTGCCATATGCTATCAAAACTTCAGTGTCTCTTGAATTATTACCATTGGATTAAATTGCGTTGACGGAACGGTTTTGTTCGAAGAAATGTATCATGTCTGAGACGACCCCAAATGAAATGGGAAGACTGCGCTAATTTCTCAACCGGCAACATTAACTATTATTGCCATCGGGCAAACCCGCTTACATAGCTCATATTTGTTGTGGTGATGTGCTGGTATTTCATGATTTCATCCGGCGGACAAGACTCTACCATGATGTGGTTTTATTCAATCACATCACACAGGAAGGATTAAACTGAACGGTGTGTCGACCGATACAGGTTAAACTTTGGATATAACATTCGGTGACGTTCGTAACACCCAACATGCGAGGATACTAATTCCTGGAGTCAGCATGCTGCTGGTAGCGTGTCTCGTGGCTGTACTGTTTGACCGTTGGTCAGAGGCAACAGGTGAGTGACCTTGAACTAGCCTTGTGGAGCAACTTCTCACGTCCGGTGATACCCACAACAGCAATCCCTACAAAATACGCAACAAGTGTTTATTATAACTTAACACAAATTAGTGTAAATTATTGAACAAACGTAAGAGTGTACATGTATAAGCGGCTGTGCGTGTACATGTGCCTGAGTGTTAATATGTAATGTTTGCAAGCCCATATAGTAATCAAGTGTATTTGGACGTGGGTTTTGCAAACACATAGATATGGAAACACTCACGAGCTTGTCCGCATTTCGACGTGCTTGTATGTATTATAAAGTGAGTGACATTTCGACGTGCTTGTATGAATTATAAAGTGAGTGACATTTCGACGTGCTTGTATGTATTATAAAGTGAGTGACATTTCGACGTGCTTGTATGTATTATAAAGTGAGTGACATTTCGACGTGCTTGTATGTATTATAAAGTGAGTGACATTTCGACGTGCTTGTATGTATTATAAAGTGAGTGACATTTCGACGTGCTTGTATGTATTATAAAGTGAGTGACATTTCGACGTGCTTGTATGTATTATAAAGTGATTAAAACGTATGTATTTCAAACATTGTGTTCCATCCAACTACTGTATTGCTGTACTTTAAATGGTATGTACATGGGTTCTGGTAAGCTTGATATTTCGGCAATTGGAAGTGATGATATGTTATTTAGGTGACCAGTCATAGCATAAGCGGCAATGGCGGATATTAACGTTGGTCTCCCTTACGTTATCGTCCTATTACATCCTGAAGCCTTCTGCCACAAGCATTCTTTCTCCCCCCTCGTCCCTCTCTATGTCTCTGTGTGTCTCTGTGTGTCTCTGTGTGTCTCTGTGTGTCTCTGTGTGTCTCTGTGTGTCTCTGTGTGTCTCTGTCTGTCTGTCTGTCTGTCTGTCTCTCTCTCTCTCCCTCCCTCCCTCCCCCCTCTCTCTCTCTCTCTCTCTCTCTCTCTCCCTCTCTCTCTCTCCCTCTTGCTCTATCTCCATATTCCCCCCTCTCTCCCTCGCCATCTCTCTCTCTCTCCCTCTCTCTCTCTCGCCCTCTCTCTCTATCCCCCTCTCCCCCCTCTCTCTCTCTCTCCTGCCCCTCACACCTTTTTATACTGTGGAATTGAGAATGAAGGCGATACTGAAGAGAAGATAGAGGTACGAGGAGGTGCGACTGACGTTCGAAGGGGCGATGGAGATGGAGAGACGGGGTGGAAAAAAGTTGAGTTTTCATAAATTGTGAACTGTTAAAAACACTTTATTTAATATTATTAGATTTCCTGTGTAGTATAGTCGTTGCCTCGCACTAACAAGAACACGAATTCTATGTAATTATTTACAACAAAACTCTCCGTATGCTGTAAGCACAGAGACACCACTGTTGCAGGTGTCGCTATCGCCAACTGTCCCGATGGATGGTATCATTGGGCCGACCACTGCTACTACTTTTCGACTAGCTTTAAGCAGTTGGTAGATGCGGAAGTCGCCTGCAACGAAATGTCGGCCCACCTCGTCAGTATACACAGTCTGGGGGAACATACATTCCTGACGAGGTCGTAAGTACCAATACGTCCGGTTAGTCTAAGACAAATAGTAATTCGTTGTTTATAAGTGGAAGTCGCTAATCAATGGTCTACAATCAAAGTCACATGAAGTGTAAATGTCTGTAAAACGACTTTTAAATTATGGAACAAGTTAT
>OZ023210.1:62267832-62307832 GCA_963995525.1 Escarpia spicata
AGTCCACAACTGGAGAATCATGACACGGCTTTGTCGATCGTGCAAGCCCTTGTGTACGCTGCTCCAAAGAGGGCCGCGATGTTATAGAAGGTGATTCGTTTTCCAGCGTTGCTAGTCATCCAATAGTCGCATGCCTGTCTGTAGTACTCCTAGAGCGGTCCGAAATAGCACTTGTCGAGCGGCTGGAGTCGATGAGTAGTGTGCGGTGGAAAGGAGATGAGCTCGACGCCATTCGCCCTGGCGAGTTCCACTGCTTCGAGCGACTTGTGGCTGATGTGTCCATCAACAAAGTGTACGACCTTTTTGGCAGGCGTCGGTTTGACCGCATCGACAAAGTGATTCAAGCACTGCACGAAGACTTTGCTGTCTGTCCAGCCACTGTCTTTCACCACTCCCACTGTACCAGGTGGACAGCCAACGAGCAAGTGCTCGTTCATTTTCTTCCTCGGGTAGATCATACATGGTACGAGATAACGCCCACTTGCACTCATGCTGCATACGATAGTGACCGTTTTCCCCTTTTCGCCACTCGTCACTTTTCCAACCTGTTTCTGACCCTTTTTCGCGACGATTCTCCCAGGTTTGTGTATAACCGTTGAGCAGCTCTCATCCATGTTCCAGATTATGTCACCATCTATTGGCCTAATCCTCTCAAGATGCGACCTCCATATCTATAAAAAAAATATCGACTTGTGCCTTCTTGAATCCCATTGCCCGATTTATACTCGTCGCTTCTGGTTCCCTAATATAGAGTGTTCCGTTTCTAGCAAGAAATCCAACTAGCCAGTGTCGACCAGCCATCTTTTTGGGTGTGCGACGCCTTTGTATTCAGCCACTTGGAAGGCCATTTGTCGGCGTTCGGTAGTTGTTAACCCATAGAACCTTTGCTGCATGTCCATTGCATGGTTGGCGATAATATCTTCAATGTCGGTTTCTGGGATCTGGCGAAATCTCCCTAGAAGTTGCCGACCTGGCGCTCGAACCTGTAGGACAGAGCCGAATTTGTATGGATAACTTCACATAAGCCTTTTTTTAAAGTTTGAAACAACTCAGAAATACGGTAGTACCACACCATGGCAATTGAAATTAAGCTGTGTGGTTTTTTTTTTTAAATTACTTGTAATATTATTCGAAAGCATAAAACATTGACCTAGTTGCAACCCATTTTATTGCAATGGTAATAATTATTGTAATTATGACTACTGAATTATGAAAATCAAATTTTCAGACAATTTTTTGATAAATTACATAAACATTACCTGGCCCTTATGGTGTCGTTGAAAAGTTCGCCTGGGGATTCCGTATTGCCGTTCAACGCTTCTATATGATTCGCCATGTTGAAGAGCAAAGAGGGCCTCCTGTAAATCTGCCTCTCCATATTTCCGCTGTTGTTGATCACGTCCCATCTGAAATAAACAGTGGTTGCACAGTTTCAATTTTGGGAAATTATAATAAATCATCGCAATATGCTATCTGAATCCGCAAGAAAATTTTAAGTAAACTGGTTTAACATACGACCATTTATTAAAGTAGTCTATCCTAAATTGTGTCACATTTGCGGGTCCCCAAAACGCACCGGCTGTGAACCGTGACTGTAGTACAGTGCGTATTAGTCCAATTTGTTTCTAGAACGCGAGAAATACATTATATTTTCATAATAAATGATTTAATTTATGATATACACGAAAAGGTTTAATGTCCCCAAACCGCACCTCCAATTGTATGAGTTTTACTGCGGTGCGCTTTGGGGACATGGGGGAGGTGCGCTTTGTGGAAAACTGTTAGTGACACTAAATCGGCCATTTGCAAAATTGTATTTATAAATGAAATTACTAGTATTCACGTATCGTTCGGTCATACAATTGAACTACTGACAGTGTCATCGTAAGTAGTAATCATTATTATTTGGCGCACTGACAAGCCTAAATAATAATAAGAATAAGAATAAATGTATTATTATTTGCAACTTTTCAGTTGGATTGTACATACATTCACCATAAAAGCCCCAAAATCATACAAGTATCATACTGTTACAAGTTACAATACGACACAACATTATGTTACAATACTCATAAAACATGTTGTACTCAATAAAATAACGCAAAAACTAAGGATACTGTTAAGTAAATTACACGAAATCGCCCCGTGACGCAACTAACTCAGTATGAGGCGCTTTATATTAAAACGTGTACATTGCATTACTATCTTGAGGAAAGGAGATTGAGAGGAGGGAAGGAGATTGAGAGGAGGGAAGGTGATTGGAGTGGAATAAATTGGAAAATCGACAACAGAAAACGTGACAAGCGTGAAGGTGACAGGGAAGAAAGTGACCGTAGAGAAGGAGGGAGGGAAGATGGGATGGGAGAGAGGAAAATGAGATGGGACGAAAGAAGAAGGGACGAAAGGAAGTGAGAGCAACTGTGATAGAAGAGAAGTCGATAAAAGGGACGCTGACAGGAGGAAAGGTGACAAGAAAAAGAGCGACAGGAAAGAATGGATCGGAAGAGAATGTGACAGGAGAGAAGACGACAGGGGGGAAAGACAACAACCAGACAGATGCAAACCGAAGAAGGAGCTATTCTAAGGCAGTGATTGAGGGGGCAATGAGGAAAGAGAGGGTGTTTATGGGCGACTCCATTATGCGAAAGACGGACAAGACACTGAGCGAGGGGAAGGACGTCGGACCGGGGGCTAGGATTGAACATGTAGCTGACAGGGTAGAGAAGGTATTGGGACATGGCAAGGGGGGGTCTAAACTGGTACATGTAGGAACAAATAATGCAGACAGGGAGGGAACAACTGCGATAGTACAGAAGTACAGACAGTTAGTGAGGAAACTAAAGAAGACGAGATTTGAACAGGTTATTCTGTCAGGAATTTTGCCAGTAATGGGAGGAAGGGGGCAACGTATAGAAACTGCAAGAGGATGGCGATCAACGCACTAGTTGAGCAGATGTGTGAAGAAGAGGGGGTGGGATTCACAGATTTATGGGGATACTTTGTTGGGAGGGAAGATATGTACATGAGAGATGGCCTCCATCTTAGTGGAAAGGGGACAGCAGTTTTCTCAGAGAACCTGCTGCACTCTGTTGACAGTGGGACAGGTTGCATCTCTTTAAACTAGATTCGCTGGGGGGACTCACAGAAAAGCCTGAAAATGGAGGCACATATAAAGACAGCACAAATAAATCAGCAAATAACAGTCTCGAAACTCTTCTGAAGCTGGATATAAATGTGTTTGTTTAAATGCAAGGAGTATAGTAAACAAAAGAAATGAACTAAACATTATGGTAGAAGATATTGACCTTCATATAATAGGTATAACCGAATCCTGGACCACCACCGATATATCAGATGCTGAATTGGGACTGACAGGATATGTAATGTTTAGAAAAGATAGAATAGGAAGAAAGGGAGGTGGAGTTATTTTATATATTAAAGAATCTATTCAGGCTTATGAAATAAAATTAGAAAGAGAAGCAGATTGCGAAGAAGCTGTTTGGTGTAACATAGTTACAGGAAACTCAACGTTAACAGTTAGGTTAGTTTATCGAAGTCCAAACATAAGCATAGAAGAGAATGAAACAATAAAAAACGCTATAAGGGAAGTAAGCAAACGGGACTGTATTATTATGGGGGATTTTAACCACGGGCACATACAATGGAAATCTCTACAGAGTATGGGGAGTGAGGACCACAAGTTTTTAGTTTTAGTTCAAGATACATTCCTTTCTCAACATGTGCTAGAACCAACCAGCGGTGAGAATGTGTTAGACATAGTTTTTTCCTCACTGAATGAATTAGTACATTTTACCATCAAAGTAAAATCAGAAAGGAATAGTAAAAAGCAATATAGGAGAACTTTCCACAAAGGAAGGTATAAGGACATGAGGAAATATTTAGCAAAGATAGACTGGAATAACACACTGAAAAATAAGACGGCAATAGAATGCTGGAATATATTAAAGAGTGAAATTAAGTGCATAGTCGATCAATTTGTACCCTTCAAAAAACAAGGAAAACGGTCCAAAAAGAAACACTTATCGAAAGAAGCCATTAGAAAAATTAAGTATAAACAAATGATATGGAAGTCATATAGATGTACTGGAAATGATGAAGACTACAACAGTTATAAAGAAGCACTTAACCAAGCTACAGCTGAAATTAGAAATTCAAAGATAAGCTATAAACAACAATTAGCTAGTAATATAAAACATGACAGCAAGAGTTTTTATGCGTATGTTCGAAGCAAACAGAAAGTTCAATATAAGGTCGGTCCTCTATAAGATAGTGCTGGAAATATAATATCAGAGGAATTCTTAATGGCAGAAGACCTGAATGAGTACTTTAGTTCAGTGTTTACCAGGGAAGATATTAGTTCACTACCAGTACCAGAGGCTAAGTTCAAGGGGGCAGATTCCGACTATTTAGGACAATTAATTGTAACCCCAGAAATGGTAGCTAAGAAAATAAGGGCTATGAAGGATAATAAACTACCTGGAGTGGATGGTATTCCATCCAAACTACTATTGGAACTTGTAGAACAAATTAGCATACCGCTTGCAACAGTTTTCAACTTGTCATTAGAAGAGGGAGTGGTTCCTTTAGAATGGAAAGAAGCAAACATTATACCGTTATTCAAAAAAGGTTCGAGAAACAAGTCAGAGAACTATAAACCAGTGAGTTTAACATTAGTGATTTGTAAATTATTAGAAAGACTAATTAAAGATCACATGGAGGATTTTCATGTTAAACAAAACTTGATAAACCCATCTCAACATGGTTTTTTTAAAGCGAGGTCATGCTTAACAAATATGTTTTTTGGAAGACATCACTAAGTGGGTAGATGAGGGATCACCAGTAGATATCGTCTACTTAGATTTTCAAAAAGCTTTCGACAAAGTACCACATCAAAGATTACTGCTTAAACTAAAGGCCCATGGCATAGGAAATGGTATAATAAACTGGATAGAACAATGGCTGATTGACAGAAGACAACGTGTAGTAGTTGATGGGGAGGCTTCAAACTGGAAATCGGTATTGAGTGGGGTACCACAAGGATCAGTATTAGGACCTATATTATTCTTCATATATATGAACGATTTGGATGATGAAATAACAAGCAAGGTGTTGAAATTTGCGGATGATACAAAAGTGTTTAGAAGGATTAAAAGTGATGGAGATAGACAGCATTTACAAGATGATCTTGACAGGTTGATCAAATGGTCTGAAAAGTAGCAAATGCTGTTAAATTTTGGGAAATGTAAATGCCTCCACACAGGACATGGGAACGAAGAGGTACATTATACAATGGGGGGTACTGTACTAAGTACTACTGTAAAAGAAAAGGACTTAGGGTTAACCATTAGTGCCTTGGATTAATTAGGCGAAACATAACGTATAAGGAAAAAGAGCTAATAATACCGCTGTACAAAACAATAGTTAGGCCTCATTTAGAATATTGTATTCAAGCATGGAGGCCATATCGCATGAAGGTATAGATATGCTAGAAAGAGTGCAGAGGAGAGCAACTAAAATGATACCAAAACTGGGAGATCTTAAATTCGAAACTTTCATTTTTCATATCCAAGAATAATGTTAAATTACCTGGTAGAGGCTTTCGTTGACGTGTCACGTCGACTTCATCAGTACCTATGACGCTGAATGACGTCATCGTACACGTGAGGCAGTTCGTAATTGCCCTCGTCTCTGTTGATGGGTGTTTGTTAACCAGACAAGAAAGAACAGCCTTGAAAGAGCTGCAGAAGGAGAAGTCCATCACCATACTCCCAGCGGACAAGGGAAAGGCCACATTCATCATGGAAACGAAAGAATACCAGGACAAAATGAAAGAAATGCTAAGTGACGAAGCGACATATGAGAAGTTAAAGAAGGATCCGACCAAGAAATATAAGGCAGAACTCATCAGAATGGTAAATTCCTTGGAGAAGGAGGGGAAGATCACCAAAGATCAGTACTGGTACTTATATCCTACGCTAGAAAAAGTACCACGGATGTATGGATCACCAAAAATCCACAAGGAGAAGGTGCCACTCAGACCAATTGTCGACTACACACAGACAATAGCATACAGAGGATCCAGAGAATTGGCCAACATACTACAACCACTTGTTGGAAAAACAGAACACCATACGGAAAATTCACAAGAATTGGTGAAAGAAATGACAAAGCTGAGAATGGAAGAAGGAGAATCATTTGTGTCATATGACGTTGTGTCACTGTTTACGAAGACCCCAATCAGAGAAGCTTGCAAAGTCATCAGAAAAAGACTAGAGAATGACAAGACACTAAAGAAGAGAACAAATATAAACGTAGACGACATCATGGAGTTGTTGAAATTTGTCTTGGAGACGACATACTTCAGATTTGGAGGAGAAATTTACCAACAGAAGTTTGGGGTAGCCATGGGCAGTCCAGTGTCCCCCATTGTTGTGAACCTGTACATGGAGGACCTGGAGCAGAAAATCATAGCCACAGCACCAGTCGATTGCCAACCGAGAAACTGGAAGCGATATGTGGACGATATAATTTGCCTGGTACACACAGGAAAGGCAAAGAAATTACAACAACACATGAACACTGTAGACCCCACAGGTAGCATCATTTTCACACGGGAAGACGAAGAGAACAACAGCATGCCCTTCTTGGATGCAAAGTTCACCAGAAAGGAAGATGGCAGTGTGAAGTCCACAGTGTACAGGAAGAAGACGCACACTGACCAATACCTGAATTTTGCATCCCACCACCCCAAACATCAGAAGTTGGGAGTTGTCAAAACCCTTATGAACAGGTGTGAGACAATAACTTCGGAGGAGGGGGACAAGAAAGAAGAGGTGGAACACCTGAGAGGAGCTCTAAGAGTATGTGGCTATCCGTCGTGGGCCTTGAAAAAGGCGACAGATAGCAGTAAGAAGAAAAAGACCAACAAAAAGACTAAGGACAAAAACTATCGGAGCCAAGTAGTCATCCCATACATAGAGGGGGTATCGGAGAGAGTACATCGAGTACTGAAAAAATATGGAGTAGCAACGGCCATGCGTCCCCACACCACCCTCAGACACCTGTTGGTACATCCCAAGGACAAAGTACAGCTAGAAGAACAGGGCGAACTGGTGTACCAAATACCGTGCAAGAATTGTGGGGGGAATACATTGGGGAGACAGGAAGACTACTCAAAACAAGACTGGAGGAACACAGAAAGGACGTAGACAACACGAAAAATGAGAAATACACAAGGAGCGGAAAAAAAAGATTGATGTCTACCATCAATAAATCCGCCCTTACAGACCATGCGACAACTGAAAACCATATCATAGACTGGGAGGGAGTGAAAATTGTTGACAAAGAACCCAACAGAAGAATTCGGCAAATCAAGGAAGCCATCTGGATCAGAAAAACCCAAACACCCATCAACAGAGACGAGGGCAATTACGAACTGCCTCACGTGTACGATGACGTCATTCAGCGTCATAGGTACTGATGAAGTCGACGTGACACGTCAACGAAAGCCTCTACCAGGTAATTTAACATTATTCTTGGATATGAAAAATGAAAGTTTCGAATTTGAAAACGAACTATCCTGAAGAATGTTCAGTAATCTTGGGAGATCTTAGTTACAAAATACGCCGGTTCAACAACACTAGAGACCAGGAGTTTGAGAGGAGATCAGATAGAAGTGTTTAAAATATTGAAGGGTTATGAAAATATTGATAGAAATATTTTGTTCTCAGTTAAGAAAGATAGAAGGACTAGAGGACATGAACTTACATTAGCAAAGGAGCAGAGTAGATTGGATATAAGAAAGTTTTCATTTTCACAAAGGACTGTAAATGAATGGAACAGATTACCTGCTGATTGTGTGGGTGCTAGTAGCGTGAATATGTTTAAAAATAAAATCGACACATACCTCAGACGGGCGGGATACACATAGATAAAAGGGTCGGACTCTCGATAAGCCAAAGGGCTTCCTTGTCCACTTGCCACCTAGAATTAATTCTCTGGGTGGCAATCTTGTTAAATCTTGTTAAATCTTGTTAAATCTTGTTAAATCTTCTTGTCATCTTTCATTAAAAATAAGATACTTTAAATACACTAAAAATTAAATCATTTAGTTTAAATATTAAAATTGACTGTTGAGACATATATTAAAATCATTAAGTGTTATGGCAGTGTACTAAACACCATGGAATTAATGAGTTTCTTAGTGTGTACGGCACATTTCGAATATTTGGTAGTAGCGTAGTCAGTTTGTGGTCACTACGCTTCATTCTAGCGAAATACGTTTTATAAAATTCATTGCGTCTATCATGCAGCGTTGGTAAGTTTACCATCTCCAGAATATCCTCGTACACACAACCAGGAAATATAGTTTTGAGACACCTTTTTTGAATTATCTCGATGTTGTCCGATACGTATTAAGGCAAGTTCGTGTGCCATACCGAGCAGGCATATTAAACAACTGGTCTAATCACATATACATATATTCTAACCAAGTAATTTTGGTTGATACCAGCACGTTTCAACTGATAGATCATATACACTCTCTTTCTTGCCTTTGATACTATTTCATCTACGTGTGCATTCCAACTTAAATCCGATGATACAGTTACGCCGAGAACTTTTGCTTGAGTAACTCTCTCAATATCTGTCCCATTCATATCAATATACGGCAGAGATTCTACAAATGTTCTATCTTTACCGAAACATATAACCATTTCTTTTGTCTTACTCGTATTGATGCGCATGTCATTATTACTAGACCATCGCTCAATAATGTTGGCAGAATCCTGTATAACATATATCATACTTTGATTGCATATTTCAATTATGGTGCAATCGTCAACATATTTAAACATAGGACAAGATGTTTACAAATCATTGATATGAACCACAAAGTGTTTTGGTCCTGACAAAGTTCCTTGGGGAACGCCCCCATTAGGGTAGCCTGACTTTGACACCGCGTCGCCGATTTTTACTCTCTGTTCGCGGTTTAGTAGAAACGCTACCATCCATCGGACCAAGTGTGGTGGTACTTCCATTGCAATCAGTTTCTGTATTAGTATATCATGGTTAATTAGATCGAATGCTTTACTGTAGTCGAGAAATAGCACTCTTACAAAATTGCCCTTTACATCGGTGGTTTTGTACCATTTGTGAAGCATTCCAACAAGAGCGTCCGTGGTACCTCCAAACTGCTTGTCGTCTATTTGTGGTTTAACATAAACATCGACCCACTTTAGCACTAGAGATTCAAAAACCTTAGCCATAATTGGTGTAAGCGATATAGGTCTAATGTAATTTTCAACTGTCACTGGAGGGTGTTTCTTCGACAACGGAATAACGGTTGCTGATTTCCACAATTTTAGCAATACACCTCCCTGAGCGAGCTGTTGAATATTGCAGTGACCGGTGCCGCAAAAAGGTGCGAACAGTTTTTCAAAGCCCATGGTGGTATATTGTCCGGACCCGTGGCTTAGTTCACTTTGACCATACAAGTGCCAACTCAGTGTTCATCACACTGGTGGTGAATTCAGCTGGCAGTGGTTCCTTAATGTCAAAGATCGGGTGAGAAGTCTGCAACCTCGGTAATCTTCACTCACCGACATGAAGAACACATTCGTGGAGTTGACTAAGCTGTCTATATCTCCACCAGTAACTTTATTTGCCAGCCCCAGCATCTCGTTGCGACTGCCATATGCTTTTCCCATGAGTGACTTCATGTGCTTCCACCAGTCGCGTGACGATGTTTCCTCAATTGATGTTATTTTAGATTGATAGAACTGGTGTCGTAATGCACAAAATAAGGTAAAAAGTGTCATAAAAATTACCGAACGTCGTGTCGTTTCAAGGCGATCGCGAATGTGCTAAAAAAAATTGCGCATGCGTCAAATAGCGACATCTATCGAATGTGACAAGCAACGCCTACATTGTGCTGGTTCAATCCGCTAGGGTAGAGATGGGGCGCTTTGGGGAGGGGGGCGCGTTAGGGACTTTCCCCTATACCAGCTTGCAAAGGTTAACCACGACATTCACGAATTGTTTGCCTCGGGGTAGAGTTCGGGATACACTCGAGTTTACCATAGCTTGGTCTTTAGTTCCATTGACCATTCCTTGTTGCCTAACTGATAGACTGTCCATTGGCAACAAACACTGACAATCCCGCAAATAGACATTGCCTGTGGCATTTAGGATACGTCTATACATCGTAGAGGTCCTACGTTATTAAACATTATATATGTTAACTAACTAGTGGATTTAATGACTCAGAGATCGCTGGAGCGAATCCCACTTCCTTGTCGAAACCTCTGACAAGCGTGGGAACCTGATCAACTTGTGGCGGGCGCTCTTCATGTGCCAACCAACGTCTCAATGTTTACAAAGGACGAGTATCGCGTGCGGTAAACAGCGCTTCAGGCAAGACAACGGAATAACTCGGAATCGTAGTCCTCAGGTGATAATATTTATGCGAGCCAGCTGAAGCTAATACATGATCAGGATCTCTCAGCACAAGCTTCTATTTACTATCTATCTATCTATCTATATATATATATATATATATATATATATATACACTTTCTAGAGAATAGACTGACCTTAGAGGAGTACACACGTTTCCTTGTACTGGCTAGCTAATGTGTGTTGGATACCTACAGTGAAATCGTTTTTTATAGCTGTAGTGTGATATATATCGAGCGTTGACATCATAACACATTCGTGCTGACATTAATTAGTTGATTTATTCTCCAGAATATAACCAATCGGTACTTCACAATGATAAGTGTTGCTGTTGTACAGTAGGGCGTACTCGTCAGTAAAACTCTCGTTAGGATTCCAGTATGCAACAGAGGGCATTTATCGCCACATCTAATCTAACGAAATACGTCACCCTAATGTTAACTGTGAACTTAACTGGACCTCAATCTGAACCTCAATTATTGAATATAAACGATTCAACTTGACATGTTGCAATGTTGGATGGTCGCCAACGTAGGAGGGTTACGAGTTCCTTGTTCCGTGATCGATCCCGCACACTCACTCACTCACTCACTCACTCACTCACTCACTCACTCACTCACTCACTCACTCACTCACTCACTCACTCACTCACTCACTCACTCACTCACTCACTCACTCACTCACTCACTCACTCACTCACTCACTCACTCACTCACTCACTCAATCACTCAATCACTCAATCACTCAATCACTCAATCACTCACTCAATCACTCACTCACTCACTCATGTGCATGCGTGCGTTCGTGCGCTCATGTGTGCATGCATTCATGCGAAGGGACGTACTCGTTTTACACGAACAGAAATAACACATACACATAGGTAGCTAATGTGATAGCACTGAACACATCGTCAAGCACGGCTTCAGTCAACGCCTTCACTATCTAATAGCATCCTCGCAAGCCAGGACTGTTTGCAATGCAAAACTAGCCCTGGCTGATTCCCCACGCGAAGTACGGAAGTTAGTTGAGTCAAACTAGTAATTGACTTCGCTGGTTGCGACTGAGTCACCCGTGAGAACAGCGCAATTACCCGAGGTTGTTTGATATTGCTTAACGATGTAGAACACGCGAACAAAACTGGCTAACAAGTCAATAATAAGCTTACTTTTCCTTGTTACCTAACAGACGTGGGAAAGTGAGACCGTCGCAACCACCGCTCTCTGTGGAAGCCTGACACATGATAAAGTAGTGTCATTTGTGCTACAAGCCGCTCCATGTAAAATATTACGAGTGACCAACATTGTCGTTAGGGGTGATGCCAATATCGCAAGTGAAGTTACTGCATTTCCTTTCTATAAAGGAAACAAGTAGCTACAACAAGAGCTGTTAACACATATTAAAAAGTCGTAGAAAGCGGGCGCAGATCTGGAGTTTGGCCTAAATGCAGTCCTAACATGTGTTGATTGCAAAGGATTTCCAAATGGCCATTGTCTAACTTAAATGCGATTTCTGTGCTATGTAACATTTGGCATCAGACGCCAAATCACAAATTTATCACAAGTATTACTAAAATGAAACTACCAAATTAACTCGAATATGTTTGTAGTATTTTATATTTGTATTCAAATTGTGCGGTTTCACATTGCCGTGTGTTCAGAGTATGTACAACTATTATATTATTGTTTGATTTAAATCACTCAAACTGCAATATGATATTATCGTCAGCACTTATAATATGCAATATTGAAGATATTTTACAAATTTTGAAAACCTGACACGACCCCTAAAATGGGTCGAACGCAATCTTTGATATGCGCAGTCGACCGCGTTAATTATTCTAGTCAGCCAAATACAGTCGATGACTGTACTCCTGATACAACTTATGTAGGCCCTACACGCGTCATCGTGGCTGCCTGTAGGAAATGCCTGATTCTGACAGGCAATATAATATAATTACACGTGTATGGGTTTATTTACGGGCCATGTTGTCATGACCTAGGACAATCAGCGGCTTTGAAAGTGTTTACATGAGAGAGCTGACAGGTCCGCGAGGCGTAACGTCAGTAGTATACAGTAGGTGAGACACCGAACTGGACGTATGGGATTCGGCATGTGGTCACTGGTGAGAGTTGCGGTTTTGTTCCTTCACTGCTGGGCAATGACTGCAGGTAAGTTTTCTAGACAGAAGGGATATTCCACATATTGACAAACTCCCATCAGTATAAGGGGTGACTACTGAGGATAGTTTTGCTACTGCGATAGTATAATTATATTACCATCGTAATACTATATTATCGCGATAGCGTTATGGACTAATGGATACATAAGAAAAGCAGTCCCAAACAATAACCTTATGGTGACGCCACTGCGTTGCCTTGAAGACGACTGATTTACAGACTGGTGAATCCCTGATTGGCACTCTTATAATCAGCCATTTTTGGTCGCTAAATGAAAACTTAAAATAAAACTTACAAAATAATATGAAAAGGCATGTTTACGCGAAGATTGGCAAGTAGTCCTGCTGATCAATTATCATTACTATCGATAGTTCAAGGTACTATCGGCGGTAGCTATCGATAGATAAATTTACCATCCATAGTACACTATCGGTACAACGACTATCGCGATGCATTAATAGTTCGATGTATCATTGCCTATTAGATCAGACACTGTTAAGCTACAAGTGTCCTAACAAAACATATACATACATCCATATATACACTGCCAATAGGCAATGAGACGTTTTACGTGCGATATTAAAGGTATACGAAACCACGTTTATTTAATTTGTATTGACATACATGACATGATCGGATGTGGAACTTTTGTAAGCAATATTGACCTACATTTTTACTTCTCGTTTCTTATGCCGAGGTGCCGCAACACGTGACTTTCTTAACAGGTTTGTGAAACGCCGGGAATATCGCTTACACTGCTGCAGTAATACATCCGGACATCGCATTAATACCCGTGGGCACCGTCGGGCCACTCGTTCACCATAATATAAAAACTGATACGTTTATGTTTCATACGGAAATTGCCGTACAATACAATTAATGTAGGCGTGACATCGTCATGTTTGTATGGGGATCGCTACAGGGAGTTTCGGACAATACGCTAAGTTGCATTTTCTAATATAAATTTTTAGCTTTCATACAAACCCCCATAATTGGTTTTGTGTTTCTACTGATTACAGTAATTTAATGAGCATTGCTCTTGAGCAGGAACTTTTGTGAGAAACGAATGTTTAATGCGATAACGCATTGTATTCGTAATATATTCTTTACAGATGTCGGTGCCGCCACATGCCCCGATGGATGGATCAAAAGGAACAACTACTGCTACTACTTTTCATCTTCTGCAGAGAACCAGGGATATGCAGTAGCTAAATGCCACAACATGTCAGCATTCTTAGCAAGCATACATGATATAGAAGAAAATACATTCGTGACAAACACGTTGGTTCTTCTGTTCTTCTGATTACTAAAGATAACTGAATATGTATTTGTTATCACCATGTGCTGTCTCCACTACGTATTATACCGTTTTTCTTTAGTTGTTCGTCTTCGTGTTTCTCATTCATGTTTTGTAATTATCTATCCATGATGTTCTTGATTTTTCTCTGCCTTTATTGCCTTCAACCATTCCCTCGAATAATATTCTCAGTGAATATCTTATTTTCTGATGGTGTTACAAAAAATACCACTTTGTATTGTTTGTATGTTATTGACGTTTTATGTTATTCTCACCCCGCATTATAACTTTAATAGTCAGCTTAGTTAGTCTAGTTGAAGCTAGGATTCCATATATACGGATGCGGCAAGCGGATGCAATGTGAAAATTAATATATATATATATATGAAAATATAGAACACATGGAATAACATTTTCAACATCATAACCCGCGAATTCGGCCATTTTATGTCGCATACCGCAATCTGCATCCGCATCTTGAATGCTTCCAGTTCCTGTTCATTTCGTTTGGAATTAGTCCTTGTTTGGCATTCTACATTAACGTGAACCATGTGTAGTAATTTGGAAATTGTATCTCTGGTAGACAGTTACGTTTAGTAGACTTTTTGACACGATCTTGTACGTGCTATTTCTATCCTCCTTTTTATTTCGTGATTTCATATCCCGCGATCAGATATAATATATCCAAAATGTATATATGTATTCACCTGTTTTAAGTTGTGCACTTCTATTGTTATGTCATTTTTTGTTTGTTGCTGATCACCATAGTCTTTGTTTTCCTCACATCTACACTCATACTGAGCTTCGTTCTGTCTTCAACAATGTCACTTAGTATCTGCTGTTATTGTTTCTCTGCCATGGGAACAGTACCATCTGCGTATCTCAGTTTCGTAACATACTAACCATAATTATGAACGTTTCTTTGTCTTTGTTTTCATCATCCTTATCCTGTTTGTAAATTAGTTCGGTACACAGATTACACTGCATCGATGACAAAACGCAGCCATGTCGCATTCTTGCTTTTAATCGAATTTCCTAATATGTTCATACCCTTGTAGTTGTTCCCAATAAAGATTGTGATATTAATGATGATGGAACAATATTACTTGTGTGGATCGACCGTTCAACAAGGAACTTTGGGGCTTCACTAGGATCAATTGGGTTTTTCAAATATCGTTCACATGTTATTATTTTGTTGGAGATAATCCTCTCCTCTGTCGCCGTGTCGTGCTTTGAAACTACTCTGTGCATCTCCTATTTCTGGTTCCATCTTTTCTCTTATACGTTCCAGAATTATGTGTAGTAGTACTTTTGTTACACGACTCGTCAAACTTAGAGTACGGAAGATCGAGTAAATGATTGCGCTCCTCTTTATGGGACCGGAATGAAGACCGACTTGGGAAGATTCTCCGGGATATGTCCTACATCATACATGAAGGTGTACACCTCTGTTAGCCTTCTGATGCCCTGCTCGTCTAGAGCTTGTATCACTCTCTTTGTATTCTGTATGGCCCAGGTACATTACCGGTTTTCATCTCATCGATAGTTTTATATTTTTTGTTACCGTTGGAGTAATGTTTAGTCTTTCAGATGATTAAATACTGGCATCTGTCCCTCTTGTGTCATCACAAAGACATCTACCCAATTTCTCACAAATTGACTCATCTTCGAACGACATGACCCTTTTTTGTTGGTTACACATAAGCTTTCTTTCAGTTTCTGTTGTTATTTCTTTCATATTATTGTGCACCTTCTCCATATAATGATCATGTCACGCGTTCCTGTTTTCTCATATACTCTTATCAATCAATTGCCCTGTGCAAGTTGTTACATTATAAATACAAATATTCAACACCGCTCTGTGTTTTCACGATTGTGCACTACTGTACGCTATTCATGCAGGCCGTTATATTTGTTATGACAAGACACGAAATATACTTACAGATAACTTTGAAAGATGCCTTTTTATTTTGCAAAGTGCCAATCCAATGTAGTGAATTCAGAGTGATTGCGCATTGCAACTACAGTAGTATACATACATGCTATAGTATACTTGTCTTAATTATACGGATGTAGTATCCATGCGTGCTATAGTATACTTGTCTTATTTGACGTAGGACACAAGCTGTTGGCTACAACCACTGGCTAGGAATGCAGCGGAAATCGGAAAACAGCGGCGGAAGTCTTGAATGGAAAAGAAATGATTGGCGTTGGTACGACGAAACCAACTTGGATTTCGTCAATTGGGGTGAATTACAACCGAACGAGGATAACCTACTGTGCGCAGTTGTAAAACAAGTTACAGGATTTTGGGATGATCTCTCATGTAACGATCTCCACCGCTTTATATGCAAGAAAGGTATGCGCTTGATTTGATTACCAAAACTGTAATTCATACCTTCCTGTGTTACCCGTAAGCTGATATATTTGAAGCCGAATTGATATCGAATAAAAACTGTAGTTAGAATTATACATCTGGGGTAAGACGATCACTATTTTATGATTCGTCACATGTCTCGAAAATTGCCGTTTCCTTCCGCAGTTATAATAATTAAATCAAGACGTTCGTCTTGATAGTTATTACCGAAAATAATGTGTAAACACTACATTAAACAGTCGCCAAATCAGATATATTTATATGCAAAGAGAAACGACTCTCCATCGGTTTAATAGTGGTCTTTAGCGCAATAGCTCTATGTTCTGATGCTCGCGGCGAACATATTCTAGTCTCAGATCAGTGCTTACACAATCGTTCCAAGAAATTGGGCTTTACTGATTAGCCATGTAGAAAATTGCGAATAAAATTATGTGTCTCTGTGTCTCTATACGTTGTTTTAATAATGGAAGTCTAAGTGTAGGTATTCTAAGACATCTCCCTTTCTTAGTCAGTTTTTAGTGCATAATATTATCTATTTTTTATAAACCATGTATATGGATATTCACACTCTCATTCTAAAACGTAGTTGCAACACCTTTTGTTGTGTCTCGCGCTAGAATAATTATACTATAGTTGACATTAATAAGGACTGTGTTCCTTTGCAGCGCTAACACAATTACCAACAAGTACAGGGGAGTCTATGTATACAACACCATCGACTCCATCAACAACCCCAACAACGAAACAGCCTTCAACACATTCAACAACGCCATTTCCCGGTATAAACTCAATGCCGACCATTACAGGTGTCTCTGTCGACCACAAGGAGACGACACCGACAAACACCGGCACACTTGGTGAAGAATTGATTTCCCGTTCGTTGGGAAAGACTACCCGACAGCTGGATAACACGTCAACATCCAAGTCTAGTGGTCTCGCAGCTACAACAGCTACAACTGAGGAAAATCAAATGGGAAAACGAGAAAGCGAATCAGGTGAGTAAAAGCGAAAAGCAAATTTATATGTTGTTTGGTGTTTAATAGTGCATTTTTATGGTAATACGTTAGAGTTGTGCATTGTGCTAATACATTTTATATAACATATTTGCATTGTTGCACGGTTTCATTTGATATTTTTGTTATGCTCCCAAACCTTTGTTTCTACATGATATATATGTGTCTAGTTTAGTTAGTACCACTGCAATCAACGCCGTTGCTGCATTTCAATGTAACTTTACATATGGTGATATCTGTATCGTTACATGTAAAAGACCAGTGTGAAAAATAATAACAACAGGCTTCTGTGTGTTGTAGGCTTCGGTCTATACATTGGTGCGGGTGCCGCTTTCATTGGCATCGTCGTGCTGGCACTGGTGATCACAATCATTATGTGTAGAAGGTACGTAATAGTCACACCACAGCACAGTTACCAAGCAATATTACCGCGCTTTGTATTTTGTATGTGTGTAACTGACTAAAACCTGTTGCAAACGGTAGTTTCACAAGGTAATATATTATCGTCAGCAGCAACTAAGGTCTGCCGTGGACGGAGCTAAACATTACTGAACCACCCAGTTTATTTATATATATTGAACACTGGACTATTTCTGTTTGAACGACTGTGACATGATATACCAGAAAGTATGGAGTGTTCGTTTATGGAAAATAAACAAATGCGTTTGGCTGCCTGGTCAGGCTTTGTGTCAAGACAACGGTGTACCGTCAGTCCCATCAGTTTTGTTTGCAACTAATATCCGCCCATTACCCAAAATGTTATATTTGTAGACACAACACCACTAATCCTGTTTGTATTTACAGGAGGAACACTAAATCAAACAGTTCGGGTACGACGTCAAAATCCAGCGTGCAAGCTGATGGTGACTTCGTTTTCGTGCAGAACAATATAGCAAGTCCACATCAAGCTGGCGCTGCAAACCACTTCACGAGAAGACAAGGCAACGCACAACACCACCAATACGACAATGTCAACATTAGTGATCTCCGCACGTTCAAACAAGGTGCAAGTAATTTAGATGGGAAATCAAGTGACGTGACACCGCCACCCGCCGCCATGTTGGATGTTGCTCAACAGCGGACGCAGGCCACATCAGTGACAGTAAATTCTAACCAAGAAATTGAGGTTCTGTATGCGAAACCCATAAAAAAGCAGAACAGAGCAAACGCATCTACTCACGAAACAATGTCAACAGACAGAACAGATATAGAATACCAAGAAAACTGTCTTTATCAGAGTGAACGTATGGGCGATGACATGATTGTTGTAGAAAACGATATATACGGCTGATCGGATGCTATCACCTGAGAGGAAACATATCGCCTTGTGTGTGTGTGTGTGTGTGCGTGTGTGCGTGCGTGGGTGCGTGCGTGTGTGTGTGTTCATTGTATCATCAGCTATACATAACACTTATAGTTGTCTATGTAGTAACATGAACCGATGCAGGCAGCAAATGTAACCAATCTACTCAAGAAGCGGGTAAATAGGTGCTAATTGGCCAAATAATCCACCAAGGTGGCGTGATATATAAATTCCTAGCCTTCTATAAATACTAGACTTAAAGTGTCGACATGTGTAGACATTAAACATGCTCTTGCACAAAAGGCTGGTGCACTTTTAACTAATACACATTCTGCGTACCGTTTGTTGGGTTTCATCTTTTCTTATTAATGCACATCTAAAGAAACAACTGAATACATACATCCATACCGACATTTACATACCAATTCAGGGACGACAGTCGTAAACAAGAAATACATTTGAGGGGTTACATAGGCGTCAACATCAGCTCACGAAAACGTGGGAAAGTGCGCGAACACCAATTCTAAAGAAAACGACATTTGCGGAATAAAAATAGCACTAATAATCACACAATAAAAGTTTCAATGCAGCCTCCACCGCCGCTCAGTTTTCGTCTCTTCTTCGCATTCTCGACACACTCCGCCCCCTCAGCCGCTTCGCAATCTTGAATGAAGTTTCCGTCAACCGCAAAGTCACGTGCTCGCGCGCGCGGAAAAAACGTTCGTTCGCGACCACATACTTTCATACAAATAGCAGCGCACTGTAAATAAAAAAAATTATCGTCGATTTTTTTCGGAGGCGAAATGTACAAAAAAGCGGGACATTTTCACAGAAAAGAGGGAAAGCGGGACCGAAAATTAAAAGCGGGATTTCCCCCCCGAAAGCGGTACTATTGACAGCTGTGTGGTTAGTAGTTGCAAGCTCAAGAAATGTCACCACATTACCAAATCGAAAATAAACTGTGTTTTAAATTAATTGTGTTCTTTCTCATCTAACATTAACACGTCCAGTAGGTGTCCACAAGAAAACTTTGTAAGAATTTGAAGATAAACTACACTTGAGTTGATAAATGTCCAATCCTTGTGATCGTTAATTATACCATAGCGCGGACTTGGTACACTTTATTTCCGGAAATATCATAGTGCCAACATGGATTGGTTTTATTACGTGATCAATATTATGCTAACTAGAAGGGTGTTGGTTTATATTCGGGTGTTAATTTAACGTTATTTTGTGTATTCTCAAATTGAAGGTGTCAAGAAACCCTCCCACAGATTGCCAACATGGAATTTTGGATTCAGAACACCCAAATTACCCTAAAAAGTTTGTTGGCATATCCCACTAAGAAATGCCTACAGAGTTCACTTTTTCGGAAATTTGCTCCTGACTATTGAGACTTTACTGAGAACAAACGTGTAGTTGTGTGTCTCTGTTGGTGCTAGTCGAAGCGTAGCTCGAGATGAAAGAAGAATAGTGTGCGTTGTACAGGGCCGTTTCGACAAAACGTCATAAATCGAGACGTCCATATGCCGATAGGGCTACATTCTTTTATTCTATGCCAACCTGTCATTATAATGTCTAGTGTAAGTTTAGTATGCCGTACTACTATGTCCTACGTCATGTGAATGAAATAAGCAAATAGGTTTCTCAATATTTATTCTACACCAATGAAACATAACACTGTTATAATTATAAGTGACACTTCTCAGGTGGCTAATATGTCAATTGATGGATCCTCTTTGTCGCGGTTTACATACATCACAACCACATTTATGCGAGTGACCTCCGTCCAGCAATGTTTTTGCAAACAATCAACTTATAATCGAGCTAGCGTATGTACGCGGGTAGGTTAACAATTTCCTCTTAGATGGTTTGAACCTCGAGCGCCAAACTTTTAGGGATTAATCTTCGTCCCCTGGAATAGGACGTAAAACTTGTATAGTTTTAAAATACCCCATATTTATCAACATTCTCACATTGTATGGGGCAAATCAGTTGAGCGGAACGTAAAACGTAATTTAACAATCGAACGACCCACCCGCACGTGACAAATAATTCGGGAAGATGGTCCCTGCGTTGTTGAATTGGCAACATGAAATAGACGCTGACACAATTATGAGTATGTCTACCATCGTGCAAATAGCATAGCAATACGAATATTATTTGACAATTCTACACTATCACAACTAGAGCCTATCGTTGGACATGAACTTCACATTCTCTCCGACCTTCGTCATTTAGAAAAAACAACGTGTAAATACCTAACTGCGAGCGCGTTATGGTGTGTAACGTTGCTGTGTTTTCTAACATTTGACAACTATTATTATTATCACGACTATCATCTACGAAGGCATAAATGTGAATTACATTACTATTGTGACATGATATATCCTAGGTCAAACTAGTGCACTAGGATGCGCTTTGGGCTCATTACCCGGCGTTGTGACAGTTGTGAGCGTTGTGAGCTTTGTGACCGTCGTGAGCGTCGTGAGCTTTGTGAGCTTTGTGAGCGTTGTGAACGTTGTGAGCGTTGTGAGCTTTGTGAGCGTTGTGAGCGTTGTGAGCGTTTCGAGCGTTGCGAGCTTTGCGACCGTTGCGACCGTTGGGACCGCTGCATTTTTATTTTGTCAAGCACAATGCTTTGACTTCCGACAATAACGCGTACACTACGTGGTGTAGGTAACTTGAAGATGCTTATTGCGTGATACATTCTCCAAAGTACAACACAGGGACATCGACGTTGAATTCGTTGAAATAATCTAGAGAATAGTGTTATGTTTTTAGGTAGACTGAGCGTGCCAACTTCTTTGTTACCGTTGCGGTGATCAATTACCGCAATCTAGCCTGTTGCTATATATGGCGTCAATGAGTCAAAATGTCGACTTCCTGTGTACGTTCCCACGCGTGTTTATGAGACCTGGTGACCAACTGAAAAAGCTGTGTTATTGATGACTGATTTATTGATATAGTAATATGATAACACATGGATGAGAACAGCATATTTCAAATAAATCAAGCTCGCACACTCGCACGTACGCACGAACACACACACACACACACACACACACACACACACACACACACACACACACACACACACACACTCACATATACATTCTTATATAGCGCGGTGTCCAGTCCAGCCTTATGAATGTTCAAAACGTCATCCCCGGCAGATATATTCATTCAAACATCAACTCAACATATCTGGGAAGCATACAGCCAAACTGCGCGAAGACTATTTGTACACATATATCCTCCACTGCCTGGAGCCAGGTACTCATTTTTATTGCAGAGTGAACTGAAGCAACGAATAGTGAACGCCCTCTACCGGATTATTCATCGAGACTGCTGAACACCTTCTGTAGTATTTCCTATATGAAACACTTACTAATTGTGCGTGCCCGGCAGTGGAGTATAGGGCCCTAAATCGTTGACAATAATTATTTATTAAAAAACTCTTTGTACATTCCGGTTTCACCATTACGTTTGAACATGGAAAAGCAATGTGTGAGTAAGCTTGCTCCCGCCCCATTGACCCCCCCCCCCGCCGAGACCTTAGACAGGCCACACATGATCAGGTAGTAATGAACTAACGTGCCTGCGTGCCAATGTCTCCCTGTATGTATGTGTGTGTGCGTGTGTGTGGGGGGGGGGGCGTGTGGAGTGAGCGTGTTCATGTGTGCGTGCGCGATCGCGCGTATGTGTATGTTTGTGTGCGTGGGGGGCGTGTAGGGTGTACGTGTTCATGTGTGCGTGTGTGTGTAGGGGAGATGGTGGTGTGTGTGTTTGTGTGTGTGGGGTGTGCGTATTCGTGTGTGTGTGTGGGGGGGGGGGCGTGTGGAGTGTGCGTGTTCATGTGTGCGTGTGTATGCGTGTGTGTGTTTGTGTGTGGGGGGAGCGTGTGGGGTGTGCGTGTGCGTGTGCGTGTGCGTGTGCGTGTGTGTGTGTTTGTGTGTGGGGAGGCGTGTGGGGTGTGCGTATTCATGTGTGCATGTGTGTGCGTGTGTGTGCGTGTGTGTGTGCATGTGTGTGCGTGCGTGTGTATGCGTGTGTGTGTAGACGAGGTGGTGCGTGTGTGTGTGCGTGCGTGTGTGTACGTGCGTGCGTGAGTGTTTTTGTTTGTGTGTGTATATGTGTGTGAGTGCATGCGTGTGCGTGTTTGTGTGCGTGTGTGTGCGTGCGCGAGCGCGTGTGTGTCGCAAGATATTTATAAAAAAATAGAGTCAAGAAACATGTCGATTACTAGTTAGAGCGGAGCTTCACAAGCGTGAGAACATTCGAAAGTTGCTGCACTCGCTTTGTGTTTGCCAGTCGTGGCGTGACTTGAGGAAAGATAAGGCACCTTTCGCTGGTAACAGGACCCACGGCTACGATCAGTTTGGGGGTAACGTTAGGGGTGATGCCAACATCATTTAGATTCAATTAATATATACACGACAGTAACGTACCCGAGCATTTGCCATGGTGAACGAACTGTAATACAGCTGCAGTATTTGAACATGTTTGAGTCTAAATAAATAAATAAATTATTGGTTAATCCGGCTACAGGAAATATTATTCCAACTGTTGTTGAATGTTATATCTTCGTTACATGCAAACACCATCATCAAACATGATTTTTGAAATAGTGTCGATTTACCAGTACCAACTCTTAACGTATACAGTTTACCATTTGTTTATGTCCTTTAAAAATAAGCATTTACATAGAAATGTAAATAATTATAGGTAAAACTATACGATCCCTTAATCGAGTTGAGGTCAGTCACAATTGATTGACGTCGATCAAATGAACAACCTTATTAAATTGGCGGAGACCTCGTCGCCTGTTGTCGTGCTTAAAATGTCCACTTTTACAAAAAGCCGGATGTGACGACGTCTTCTCGAATTGGGCTTGGGAACACATAACACGTACTGCTTCGAATACGTGAATACCAGCATGAGTGACGCTGTGTCTAGCGGAACCAGCGACGTAAACATTCAGTGTGGTACCTTGTTTTGATCTACTAATGGATTTTGGCATATAAGCATGCTGCTTGTAGTGTGTGCAGCCATTTTACTGCTCGACACCTGGCCAGTGTCCGCAGGTAGGTGATCGTGGGGTGGTGTAACCTGTCACCGGCGTTGTTGCATGGTCTACAATACACAGATATAACTTGTAGTGGAATGGGATGTATGGAATATTCACACAAGACCTTTGTTCATAATACAAACATTAATGTATATAGTGCAAAGTACAGTATTTGGTCACGTGTAAATGTTAGCTTTGCTAAAAGCACATATCATGGAAGAAACTACACGTACATACAGAAATAGGCGCCTGCCTCCCTAATTTAGATGCGTTGTTTCGTCTAATTAATCGAATGATTTGATTTCCCTTTGAAGCTACAATACGCTTTAGGTCATCACGACACACGCTCCAGGGACGGTTGACTTATTCACCAACGTATCAATATGTCTCTGTCAATAAAATGTGCAGTCTTTGCTTTCACCGGCCTATACTGGCGTTGAAGCTTATACCTTGGGAGTCTGTAAGAGCTTGAATGACCGTTTGCTTCGTTTCCCCGCCACCGATCTTACACTTCACGAAGTTCTTTTTGTAGCTTGAATGTTTGAAGCATGTGTTGTGTGAGGAAAGCTAAACTCTGTGATATTTTCATCACTACTGGTGAAAATGTTCATCAAGTTATAAGAATAAATGAAATCGTATGTTCTTCAGATGACAACTATGCAGTTGAACTTACTTACCATCGGTAGCCTTCACCAGAAACTCATATGTTGGAAAACAACATTTCCTCTGCGTGCACACTTGACCCAGTCGGCATCTCCTCGTCTCGGTTCAAGTGATTTGTTTTCCATATCCAAACAGCCTCCTTCATCCCCCGCACACGCCTGTTGTTCTCCCCGCCAATCACTTTGGCGTCCTGCCAGTCAATAGCAGTTGTTTCTTTCGGCACAACCTGTTACAGCCTACTTGTGCTCAGTTGATGTTGACCCTTTTCGTTGTTCCCGAGCGAACCGCCTGACTGTGATGACCTCAACCTTTTTCTGGTGTTCTCATATTACCAAGAACCGACTAGAAGAGGACACGTAACTGATACTACGCCTGAATCCGATTGTGGATGACATTATGGATCGTTTCACGTACACCGTCACAATCTCACGTTTCAGCTTCATGGGTGCGATATACCAACAAAGGTTTTGGCAGTCGTATGAGAGCCTAATGCCATCGGATATACAAGATACAATAATAGCCAATGTATTTATGGAATGGCTCGAACAGCAATCCCTCACCACAGTCCCAGTAACATGTAATTCAAAACTATGAAAGAGATAAGTGGATCATGTTATGGAAGTAGCCAGGAAAGAGTGCCACCAACAACATGCAGATCATCTTACCACCATAGACACAACAGGCAACATAAAGTGCACATACGGAGAAGAAAATGACTAGTTACTGCCGTTCCTAGATACATCAATAGTAGAAAAGGGGGTTGGAACAATGAAACTACCAGTGTGTCGGGAAAAGACTTCGCACCGACCTGTATCTGAACTCACGAACCACTATGCCAGCGACGTCACAGCGCTTTCATTTGGTTAGAAAGTCGCTTCTCGTACATTTCGAACGTCCTTTTTTATATTGACATGGTTGGGGACAGGGCAGATCACTTCATCTATGTCTAATGGAATATCACGTATGTAAGTAGGTTATAAAAATTGTTATATTTGGTCACTGTTTGCTCTGCAGTATTTCCCAATAGATGTACTTACGAGCCTTTCTGCCACTTATGTGGTTTATATTCCTGTAATTATTATATGGATTCTCAACTTTAGCAATGTTGCTACTAAGATATTCTTCCTACACAATGGTGTACTCAGTCTGCATATATTTCTAGGCATGCTGATAACCAATCCAGCTGTGGGTGGGCGTTCGCAGTCTGCCTATTCAACTTTCTGTTTGGTTGGTGCAACGCGTGGTTCATTTCACAACTGTTTGCCTCTTTCGTACCTGAAGCACTTTCACATTCCCACTTTTGTTAGCATATACTAATCACTCATGGTTTTCGGTTTTTGTTTCATCTACGTTTTCTAGGCTAGGTAATCTGTTCTGTACTCCATATGAATAATATGGTACAATGGTGCATATTATGTACCATTTCTGCGTATTACTGTATTTGTTAAGAGCCCCCAACTGTGTCTTGCGGGTTGGTATTTAATGCCCTGCAGTCGTAATCGCGCATTGACGTCTCCAACGACTTTCAACCTGCGCTCTGGTTCTGATTCGATCTCCCGTGGTAAGCTTTCATATCGAGACTCGTCTGAGGCGGTATTTGTCTGGCAATATCTGACGATGACAGTTGTAGAGGGATACCCACAGCAGTTAACACGTATTGTTATTTCTCTGTCTGATGTGCATTAACGCAGAGGACATTAACTGGATGGAACATATTCCGATTTACTGTATAAATGTAAGGAGTGTTAATATACTTAGAACAGAATTGGCAGACAACTGATAAATACATATATAACACATATATGGACTCACAAGAAGCTGTTGAATTCGATGTCGACTTTCCGACTGAAGCTAGTTGTTTTATATAACAATCTTGTTAAATATAATAACATTTTGAATGTGTAGAAGATGCCTTATCTCACCCACTTATAATCCGGCAACTAATTTACCTTTGTACGTGTGCATCAACCTGGAGTGATAACAATACTGTTTCTTCTACCCAGGTGTCGCTGTCGTGTGTCCAGCCGGTTGGGTGAACTGGACCAAATACTGTTACTATTTTTCCTCCGTCGTCGAAACATTTGGAAATAGCGAAATAAAGTGCAGCAGAATGTTGGCGCACTTAGCTGGTGTTCACAGTCCGGAGGAAAACAATGTTTTGGCGTAAGTATTTTCTACATGGCAAAATATTCTAGTCCAGGTAAGTACATTTACATTGTCAATAGAATGCGTTATGGAAATAATATTCTTCCGACAGATACAATACTGATATCTACATACATCTCTGTTATTGATTTAGCGCTTTTGGTAAAATGTTAAAGTATTTCTTCGCTACGGTGTGTTTTAATACCTTCAAGTGTTGCTGAGGTTTTACTTAATAGCTATAACAAATTCCATCATATTTATTGTAAATTGTATACTAAATTAATTAACAAAAATATAAGGATTACTTGAGTACCTATTAATTAAACATGCCAACTGTAATGGCACATGCCATCGTAACACCGTTGTTAAAGAAGAGTGGGCTCGACACTGAATCATTGACAAATTACCAACCAATATCTAATCCGAGTTTCATTTTGAAGCTCCTCCAGAAGATTGTTGCATCGCAAATTCGACAACCAATGGACGCGAATGGCCTATTGGCGTCTTTCAGAGTGCGTACCGCCCTGAACACAGTTGCAAAACAGCCCTCGTTCGTATGCAGGACGACGTTTTTCTTTCACTGGATAATCGGAAGACCGTGATATTGGTGCTGCTCGACCTGAGTGCTGCTTTCGATACTGTCGATCATCGTCTGTTGCTCGACCAACATCACCGAATAGGCACCGCTGAAAAAGTCATGTTTCTCAGCGAACGAAAGCCGTCAGTGTTGGTACCGTCACCTCCAGCAGTGTTGATCTTTGCTTTGGTGTTCTGCAAGGTAGCGTGCTGGGATCCCTGCTTTTCACAGTCTACTGTCTTGGGCTCCACCGTGTATTCAAACGTTATCAACTCCATTACCACCTGTATGCTGATGATACTCAGCTGCATGTTGAATTCCCGCGTGACCAGCCAGTGCACGTTACAACTGCCATTGGTCGCATCTCGCGAAGTACCTGTGATGTGAAGTCGTGGATGGCATCCCACAACCTTCCACATGTTCAGCCTCCCGTTGACTTAGCCATTGATGTCTGCGGCTGCTCCCGTGTCGCGCTTACATTTATCCGGGCGTTAAGTAATATCCGGGTGACGTTTCTGCGCGTGCGTGTATCTAGGGGAATGTATTTAGCACCAGCTACGACTGTCGCGTTTTCATTTATCCGAGCCCGGTCATCTAATAAAATCATGTGGTCTTCTCGAAAAAGTTATGATGATGACTATGATGACGGTGTTTTTGTTGGTGATGATGATGAAGACGGTGATAATGAGGATGACAAATGATCAGTATGATTATCTGGAGGACGATGAAGACAATGAAGGTGTCCTCTTAGTGATGAAAATGATTATTATTATGACTATAATGACGACGACGATAATGATGATTATAATGAGAACTGACTAAGATGATGACGATAGTGGTTATAATTATTACGATGTTGAGAACAACGAAAATTACATCCTTAACCCCCTCCTTCTCCTTCTTCTCATCGATAGCCTCATGTTCACCCGAATAACGGCTAGCCGTGCAGGCTCCCACGCGACGTTCACCAAAGTATACTTAAGAAGGATTCTCAGAACGAGTCGGCCGCTTGTTGTTTGGGAGAACACAAGGAGCACCGTTCACATGACCTCCCAGGTAACGCAGTAGCTACCTGTCGGCGAACAATAGGACCGAACCAGGCAGTGGGGCTACGAGAAGATTAAAAGAAAATTAAAATAGGGTCACCTCAACAAACAAAAGGAGTAATCTACACAAAATTATTATATTATCTTAAGACAATTACGGATCATTACAATATATTTACAATTGACACCTAATCATTATTTAATCAAATTAAGGGGTCATCCCAAACATCAATTAAGGGGTAATGTCAAAACATGAAGCTAAGGGTAATCTCAATCAACAAAATGTTCATCTCAACAATAACGGGAATTTAAATGTTTTAAAATATTACTAAAATTAAGGGATTATTTCTAACCCAATTTAATTAATAATAATAAAAAGGAGTCATTAAGGGGTACTTCAGTAATGAAATAGCTGATCATATCAACACATTGTGGATCATCAAATCAAGTGGTCTTATCGAAATAAATCAATTAAATTAACGGATCATATCGAAGAAGTCATTTATAAATTAACGAGCTGATTGTCGCCAAAATGGAAGGACCATCTAAACAATTAAAAGGTCTTCTTAACAGAATTAAGGAATCATATTAAAATGTGTAACTAGTCTTTAACAGTGAGCCGGCTTATCGTCTCAATAAATAAACGGATCACTTAAAAATATACATGTTTATTAAAAATAATATGTTGGTCGTCTCAACGCATTAAGGGATCATACCAAGGCAATAAATGGAATGTCTCAAAAGGGTCATATCAAAAATGTAAATGTTAATTAAAAAGAACAAGGTGATCGTCTTAAAAAATACATCTTATCATATTAAAGGGTCGTCTCATAAATAAAGGGATCTTCTCAAATATTTTAAGGGACCATTTCAAAAACATACAAGTGTTGATTAAAAAGAACTGACTAAGCGGCTCAACGCATTCTGGGTTCATCTCAAAACATTAAGGGTTATTCTTATAAAATAATAAGGTCTTCTAAAACATGTTAAGCCGTTATTTCACACACAAACGTATTTTTTTATTAAAAAGAACTAAATTATGATGCTCTTTGCAGTGTGATATAATCACAGAATGTTCCACTATGTTCCATATGTGTCAACTAATTTTCAAGGTTGTTATTGTGAACGAAATTTTGAAGAGGTATTCCACTCGATGCCAAGGGATGTGCCAGGAAATCGCCGACCGCGGAATGCCAATTCCCTCTAACTGGTCCGTGATTGCTGCAAACTGGCAATTGTCATTAGGGGTCGGGTCAAAACATACTGCGAACCCAACTGATTGAAATGAAACCAGTCCATCTTCACGGTTGTATGGAATGTGCAGTATTTGCTCTGTGTTGTTCTGTACAATGTGTGACTTCGCTCGTCTTCTTTCAATGTCCTGGGTCACGCTCGTCATGTCGTCCTAAGTAACCCATTTAGCAACCGCTCGGTGACTCTGGGTGGGATGAACATTAAGCTTATAAAACATTATCTTGATAAGGGAAGAATACGCTTAATTACCTTGCCTTTGCCGCAGGGAATAGATTAAAGCATAAGCAGCGGTGATTGTTTCGGTCGGCACTGGCGAACTGTTGTCCACAAAAGGACAAATCACTTTGTTGCTTTTGCGCCCTTAACATATCTCAAACGGACTCTTCCAGCCCAGTTCTTCTTTCGGGTCCTCGTTGAGGATGACATCGTATAACGGTAGCTCGCGGACCTAAGTAACTCCGTTTTTCTTAAACCGTTGCATGTCATACGCAATATTTTGTGTAGCAGCTAGTTCATTACTAAAGTACATCTTAATGGCTCCTTTTAAACATTATTCTTTTAAGTGTATTTGATATAATCCCTTAATTTTAGTTACAGCTTTAAGCTTTAAGTATCTGGGCAGTGTTATATCAAGGGGCATCCCTTGATAGAGAAATAACAGCGAGGATCCAGAAAGCCAGTCAAGCACTTGGGAGGATCCGTGTGAAAGTTCTGAACATAGAAACATCCGATTCTCCACCAAAAGAAGCGGCTGTCTATCATTACCTGTATATCGCCTTATGTTTATATATATCTATATTTCACGAGAGTTTATTATCATAAAAATTACCGTGTCAATGTTTCCCTATACACCTGTACGTTGTGATTGGTCTCCATATTAATTTAATACTGTTGGTTATCTTATCAATGTGTTTACACTGTTACATTGTTTCTCTCGTTACACTAGGAATGGAACAGGAAATTACGATCATTGGATAGGAATTGACAGGAAGAAGGGCGGAGACGGGTCGCTCCCCTTTAAACGAGGAGACTGGCACTGGAAAGACAAAACCAGTTTTGACTTCAACTACTGGCCCGAAAATGAACCAAGTTCTGATGACTCATGTGCACGTATGTTAAAGAAAACAGGATTCTGGGACGAATGTGCATGTGATCAAAAGCACCGCTTCATATGCAAGAAATGTGCGTATTTGTTTAAACGAATTATGTTTTAATACATTATAAACTTGCTCTTCTGTAGTCAGTGGTCATAATGAACATATTAATTTTGAACATAGTATCCCTATCGTCTCCCGACATGTACACGTTTGCTAGGGTTGCGTAGACGGGCGAGCGATGGCTATGGAGGCGTTTGATTTAGCGGACGGGCTCACGTTCACTCTCTCAGTCGTACTACTGATAAGGCATATAATTGTTGAATTTAACAGTTTTTACATGCAAAATATACAGTGATAACACACTATCTAACAAATGCCTTTACTGGCACTAAGTCTACTGTGTTCTGACAGTCACCAGACGGTGATACGTTCCTTGGCACTCTAATATAATAATACCTAACGCAATAGGCTATATTTATAGGCCTACGCTTCTGTTCATCTCACGAAACACTAACCTTGGTCGTGCGACTCGTGTATTTTTTAGTTTTCCCTTAGTTTCATGATCACGTGTATGCGGCTTGTGTTACCAACAACACTGCCCAGATACGTGGCAATTACCCCGTTGTATAGGGCTGTCGTTTCTTTGATCCTATAAGACCTGTAAGATCCTCAATCAAGGGATTCCTAAAGTTCCTATCATCCCCGTTTGGCTAAACTTCAAAGCAACTACTATGGTGTGGTATGTGTTATGCATGGAGGCGGCTGCGGCTGTCATATGTATAATACTGCTAATAAGTGACTACAGATTGCGAACCTTCTCTCAGAAACTGGGTGTGATCGTTAGCATACCCTTGTTCCCAATCACTGTTACGCCTATGACAAAAATACCCCATTACAGTTTACGAGACCACTATGCCAAGCTCTATAGGGTGTTAATCTGAAACCAGAATGGCTGACCAACATCAAACAACCAACCCGAATAGCCATTTACTAAGACACGACTCTTACCATTAGATAAAGCTAAATATGGTTTATGCTAAGCTCTGGGTGTGTGGGTTGACATGCTAAATTCATTACTCTAGAGTATGATAAGAACTAGTATGATATGTACACGACGGAGGATATGAGATTAGTGTGCAATGATGCTAACAACCTAAAACTAAAGTACGTCTCCAATGTCTCATGGATAATGGTTATTTGTAGGTGCAATACTGGCTACAACAACAGGTACAACACCAGCAGCAGCAAAGACAACAAAAACAGCGAAACGAACAACAACGACAGAAGCAGCAGCAACAGCAACAGCAACAGCAGCAACAGCAGCAATAGCAGCAATAGCAACACGCAGAAAAACAGCGATAGTTACTAAGAGAGCCAAACCCTTCTCAACAACTCCGCCATCGGTCGCAACAGCAACGATAACACATATAACCGGTTCAACAGTTCCAAGACTGACCAGTCCAGAGCAGTCGAGAGGAGAAGGAACAACTATTTACAACAACACTCCCTCCTCGTCTGACCTCCCACCGAGCGGCCTGTTGTCTTCCACACCCACGCAGGGTGGACAAGTAGCAGGCGGACGCGGAACTTCAGGTTTGTGGACGATTCAAACTCGATAGTATTATAGGAAATATTCAATCTTTTCGCATGTTTGATGGACAGTGAGACAAGAGTGCTCTTAAGCGGTGGAGGTGACAAGAGCGAGGTCCACTACAGTTATTTCATCGTGTTTTGGCGCTTGCGGTTGTGTGTGATAGTTTAGGCATGCATGCATGTGCGTTAATAACAAAATCAGCAGCTATTTATAAAGGTTGCGGACTAAACAAAACTGAAACATGCATCCTTAAATAGAGACTACTCCGTAGGGATCTCTTCCTGCTGTGAGAGATGTGTGAACTATGATAAATGTAGTTCAATAACGATAATTTGTTTTCAATTCCAGTGTGTATTCATGTAATGGGCACGACGTCATGTAGTAATTATTTACAAAGAAACTGAAACTGGTAGATTTATATGTCAGCCTTATAAGCTGGGGTAACGTATTTTGAAACGTTAAATAAGTTTACAAAAAGTATTATGCGTTTCACAATTTTCTCTTCACTAGATTTCTGTAGTCAAAATGCTTACCATAACCACTGACATATGACGACAGCAATGAGAGACATCTTAGATCACGAATGGTAGCCGCATCTTTACATTTTATGTGCATATTTCCACCGACTTTGTCATATTTATGCTGTACATAACTAGTACTCGGACATAAATACTGGCAGGCCTGCAAGTTGGAGAGGTGCAGTGGGTGCGTACGCACCCTCGCTGAGGGAAAAACATAACGCTTGGGGCGATGTAGAAACGCTTGGAGAGAAATCGTTTCATTTGAGATTGTGACGTAAGAAATTTGTTTTGAACAATGACAAACAATACCCACCTCGATTGCGAAAATTTCCAAAACTACCTACGTCAATGACGAGAATCTGCAACACTACCTCCATTCGACGGAGAAAATATCCAACACTATCCTCCCTGTACGATGTTTGCTAGAAATATATCCCAGGCCGAAAAACGCCCACACCCAAAATCAGCCACGCTACGGGCTTGAACGAGACACATACATGGTTATTGTGTTGTAGATGTGGGCCTATACATCGGCGTGACCGCTGGTTGTGTTGTCGTGGTCATCGTTGCGGTGGTGGCTGGCGTGATTCTGTACAGAAGGCTGGTCTTGTTTATCATCAGCAACAATTAATACGCAGAAGTTTATAAACTCCAAGTGATGCACATCGTAATTGAACATGATAGTTTTATTATCAATATGTCATTTGTATTATCCATATTGTTATTATGGACATTACCGTAATAGTTGTGATGTTTGCAATTGTTGTAGGAATTTCAATTTTTGTCATTGCTGTAACTAGTGTTGCTGTTGCTGTTAATTTGTCTGCTTATAATAGTGGTTATTTGCTATTTGTTCTCTGTATATTAATACACTTACTTTGAAGACTTAATAATACTTTGTCCTCCTAGACGCCGACGTCCACTCATCTCAATCTATATTTAGAAGGTTCCTTGGACCAATGGCGATTAGGTAATTGGCGATAGTGCAATGACAATGATTAGTGCCCTTGGTGTATTGATCGACGGGTGGATGTAAGCCAGTTGATTTCTACTACTACTATCGCTGCTGCTATTGCTGCTGCTGCTGCTGTAGCTGCTGCTACTAAGGACTGGATACCACGCTGTATAAGAAATTACCTTTTACTACGATTAACGTATCCGGTGCAGTAATGTAGTAATGCCATTTTTGTGCAAGACCTTAATGCATAAACACGAATATGTATTATGCTATTGACGCTGATCTTGTAATTCCAGAAAGAAGAAGAGAGATAACGCTGACGGAATGATAAAGCGTTACGTCGTTCCAGACACGGACTTCGTTTATACGAGGAACGAGACACCTGACCCAGTCAACAACATCCGGAAGCGACCCGGCAACAGGTCACGCTCTCCTTATGAGTCGATAGACATCGACGACTTCATAGTCGACAATGTCAATTCAAATGAGCAGGCTTCTGCTGCAACATCGCCGACTGCCATCTTGAATGCCGACCAACAACGGTTTGAATCGGCAGCGCCCGCAGACGACAACACTGACCAAGACATTGCAGACTTGCACGCCGTACCAATGAAGAAGAAGAAGAACAGGGAACCACAAGAAGCGCCGACCCCTGAAACACATATATACGACAACAATACGGAAAAAGAGCACATGGAGAATAACCTTTATCAGAGTGGAACATATGACAATGAGGAATTCGTGGACGACGAAATGTTTGTTGTGGAGAACGATCTGTATGACCAAACCAGTGTCGTGCTTTAATATCTACGTAGTATTTTATATACAAGTATTTATTATATTATATACTAGAAATTGTTGACAATTTCAACTAAGTGCGTTATGTATGTTATGTATGTTATGTATGTTATGTATGTTATGTATGTTATGTATGTTATGTATGTTATGTATGTTATGTATGTTATGTATGTTATGTACGTTATGTACGTTATGTACGTTATGTACGTTATGTACGTTATGTAGGTTATGTATGTTATGTATGTTATGTATGTTATGTATGTTATGTATGTTATGTATGTTATGTATGTTATGTATGTTATGTATGTTATGTATGTTATGTATGTTATGTATGTTATGTATGTTATGTATGTTATGTATGTTATGTATGTTATGTATGTTATGTATGTTATGTACGTTATGTACGTTATGTAGGTTATGTAGGTTATGTATGTTATGTATGTTATGTATGTTATGTATGTTATGTATGTTATGTATGTTATGCAAGAAATCATCGGCGAAATGCGAATACAACTGAACAACAACTAACAGACATTATGTGGAGCCAACAAATGTATTCTGGTGAACACGTGTCCCTACCTTGATAAAATCTTACATTAAGCCAGTTAATGAAGTATTAACACCACATGTTTACAATAAGGGTTTCTTGACAAAACAAACCGTAAATGTATTGTTTGTAATTATTTAGAATTAATTATTTAGTGAATGCCTTGCGGTGGTATTGCACTACACACCTTTGACTCAACAGAAACTAAAAGGTAAGATTATTATGTTGATGAAATTAAAACTGCACGTATCTTATTTATTTGCATATTAATACTACCACCTCTGTTCGATACGAACGCGAAAACTTTTCTCGAAAAGATCTGGTAAACTACCGTCATCGCGATGAATTGTTGTTTTGCGTTGTCATTGAGAACTATGTTAATTTGGCATTTGTCACTTCTTCTATACTGGAATCTCTCTCGTACCAAGGGGGTCATTGTCGTAGTGAACAGCGTCCGTACGCATCTACTGCGTGCCGTCCTCGACAGAGAAATGATCCTAGTCGAGCACATGATAACCGAAATTGTTGAACACTGAATTTATTGTTAAGATGGCAGTTTATCTTGGAATTTCGTAATAATACAATGAATGATGTTATTTTGTTCCATAACACTGGGAAAATTTAAGTCAGCTGTTGTTGTATTTATACGATTGAAGAATTATCATATTATATTACAGTGCTAAAGGTGCATCAGTTTCCCAAATAACTGACCTGGTAACACCGTGGTGTGTGTCACGTGAACCATCTCCACTCATTCGGTGTACTTTACCACAGGCAGCGAGCATTCTCCTGACTGTCTAACCCGCGTAACGTGCTTTGTGAAACCTGAATCTCCTGAGTTAATTTACAAAACAAGAAAAAAGGAAGATGCATTTTTTATGAATATTTGGCATGAACCAGACGACTTAGCTAGAGGGTATACTTCCATTCAGTTTCAATTCAATTCAAATACCTTTATTGTCCCTCATGGGGAAATTCTGTTGTGATGTTCGCTATTAAGAAAGCAATAAATCTGAGAACACTGAGAACACTGACCACACAGACACACACCATCGATCTATAGATAAATACTCATGGTATAGTATAGTTGTACAAGAGTACGATAAAAACAAATACTATGAATCACCAATCAGTATAAGTCACAACCATCAAAAGCTGGAAAAATAAGTTATACACCGCAAGTAGCCCTAACACACACGCACGCACGCACGCACGCACGCACGCACGCACACACGCACGCACACACACACACACATGTACGCACGCACACGTTATCCTGCCTACAACATGCTTGATCTTATCGCCATTTCGTTTGCGGTACACTACCTGCAGCGTTGAAAAAACACGTGACTGACACGTCATATCGGCAGAGTACGTCAACCTACACACTGTACATATCAGTGTGTTACCCACACGTAGTTACGTCAGCCATGGGAATGTATTTAGGAAAAGATGGCCTTTTGTTTTATTGCGCTTGCCAAGCCTCCGGGCATGACATTACTCAAACATAAAACTATTAGCAAAATTGTCGGGGTCGGAAACACATTAGATTACAGGCCTGAGACAGCCGGTTGATATAAAACTTATACACACACGCACGCGTACGCGCACGCACACACGAACCCACGCACGCAGGCGCAATCACACAGAATATATATTCCTAAAGGGACATAGCTGACGTCATGTAACTTACAAGTTACTAAGCCCTTCTAAAATAAAAAACAAAACAAAGTAAATGCAATACAAATAGAAATACAAAATAAAGTACAAAATAAAATTCAGAATTATATTATACACTCGCTAGAATGGTACTAGAGCTTTTAGCAAATTAACTGAATTTAATACCACTTTCAGTTATTTTGTAAGTTTAAACTAGTTACATGAATGTGATCCCTGATAAACATAGCATGTTTATTGTGATGTGACCCCTTAGAATGGCGGTGTTGAAGTCGCTCTCTGATTTCCAGTTGCTCCGTTTGCTGCATGAAAGAAAGGGTTGTCTTCTTTGTTATCAGAAACTAGGGTAAACGACATAAATAGCACAAGCAAGCAGCATTGCGGGTGACGCATAGCCTAGTTATACTCTTCGTATTTCAAGTCATGTTTACGTAATTGGTAGTTACGAACTTCAGTAACTGCCTTCATAAAGAGGACGAGCAGAAGTGAAGAGTGGCTATTTGGGGCCTATGCAAAGAACACATACTATTCACTGCATTTAGACGACCCATAGATCAAGCCAACGTCAAGAATGGATCGCGTGATCCATGTGAGCTACTCTGTGTGGCAGATGTTCATCAGCAGCAAAGGTATGTAGCAATAGCGGGCACGGGAACAGTTATGGTGACGTCACCCATTGCCACACGACACACGCCCGTGCTGACAAGCTCTCAGCATACTTGTTTGGTAGTGTGTAGCATCCGCTCCATGTTGATCGCTGGACATTGATACAAGTAACTGAACCCATGGTACAAGTGACATTGATACCAAGTAACTGAACCCATGGTACAAGTGACATTGACCTATTCATCACGTGATCCATTGCATAATGTGTTGAAATTTTGGCTCCAATCAGGTTTCGTTGCCAGAAAAGTTGTTTAAGTGAGAACTGTTTGCGGGAAAGATTGATCTGGTAGCTGTCATGGCGTCATTGTAATGTAATGCAAATCTGTAAACATTGTTGAAAAGTCTTGACTGAGGTGACGAGCAAAATTATTATTGTGACATAGGCAAACAATAATGTATTGGATCCGTCATTTACCACTCGTGTACTATAGTATAGCAATCTTAAGCCCGGGGTCCGACAGCACTTTTTGCCCGACACAACCGGAACAAATTGACCCAGACTGGCTCGGTCGGTTCGTATGCCCGACGTACCCCGACTGCAGTATATACACCACCACACCGACTGATACCGACTGAGTCAGACTCGATCGGGGGCTACTGACCTGACCTTAGCAGCAAAGTATTAGCATGCCGACCTTGAAAATGTCTCGAATTCAGCGTGACGTCAGAATCAAGTAAACCAACCAAGCAACCAACCAACAAGCCAACCAACCAACCAACCAACCAACCAACCAACCAACCAACCAACCAACTAGTCAACCAACAACTTATCTCCATGTGTTGTTTGTGTGCACAAAGTATAACACATTCCCACTTTTTCAACCAACCCATCAACCAACCAACCAACCAACCAACCAACCAACTAACCAACCAACCAACCAACCAACCAACGGTAAAGAAGGATCTAAGTTACGACACTGCTTGCAATCTTTCGACTACGTCAGACTGACACCAAGTAGACCCGATTCCAATCAGACGTGTGGATCCACTAGCCGACTGACACCGACCCGACCCGACCCGACCATTCATATTGAAAATTTACTTTTTCAAAGCTTCAGAAAATTATCAATGAGTATTCAGTGTACATGTCGTGTGCGGTGTGTGTGTGTGTGTGTGTGCGTGCGTGCGTGCATGCGTATGCGCGTGCGTGTGCTTGCGCGCGGGTGTGAGTGAAACCCGAACTATACTCTATTCACTCTATTCTCCTTAATAAGCAATATACTCGCGATGTTTAAACAAAAAATTTATCGTATATCTCATGTAAACAAGTTATGCATCATGTTGGTGTATTGGTGTGACTCTTTAATTTGTTGAGGCAGCAACTTTCAGACATTTCAATCGCCTGCCGTCTGAAATGTTTGATTTCAAAATGGAAGTTATGTTGGTAGGCCTTAGGCCGCTGTGTATTTACTACTTCTTCTTTGCAGTTCACCTTGTTCGATGATGACATGCACGTTGGGAGGTATCTCTATGTGTTGTTTGTATACACATTCCACCTTATTCAATCGTCACCACTGGTCGGCCGTCAACACCCATGGCAACAACCGGGATATCAAGTTCGTCAACAACTGAGTGGTCTTCCGCCACACCCGATCAAGGTGAACAAGTTGAAGACGACAACGGGAATTTAGGTGTGTAAGTGACACTGAAAACTGGTATATTTTTCCAACATCTACTATAATTAACTAACTTGAACAGTAACAGTTTATATATATATATATATATATATAATCTTGATAGTAATATAGTTAATATAGTTAGGGTCGTCATTGCTCTTTAAAATAAAAAAATGAGAGAGTTCAGTATAATGACGTTTCGAACCACAGTTGCCGTGCCGACGCTAACTAATTATCGGTTCAGACAAGTACACCGGCAGCAGCTCTTCTGCTGCGGGTCTGGAAATTACCAAATACTGATACGCTGTTTGCGTATCATTATATGACAGCGTTGGGTCGAATCTGGATTTAGAATGTTGTAGAGTACCAATAAGCCACCATGAGCTTCCCTGTTCATGTACCATTTGTAGCGTACTGTTTTGTTTGATTACCCTATTCAATATTAGTTCCGCATAGGCACTGTACAGATAAATATTGTAGATAACAAATACATCGGATACAGACGGGACGATGGAGTCCAAGAATAATTGAAACTATGGCAACTAATGATGTCTTTACTTGTCTAATGTGTACAAGCATGTACACATCTGTCACGAGTTCTTCTGCCATCATTACTCTGTGTTGACTGCAGGTGTCGAAATTGTTGTTCCAACTGGCTTACTGGTCGTCTCCCTGGCCGCCGTTGTGGTGGCCGTGTTCATCTACAAGAGGTATGCTCTGTAACTATGCATTCGTTATATAGTATTATGTAAATTTCATAATAATTAACAGAAACGTAACCGTTTTGATTTCTATATAATCTTTATATATTTAATCGTGTTATATTATACTTATTATTGTTCTTGTATGGGGCATAAACGATTGTTATGCAATATATTATAATTATGAATCACATTGAACTACTAATATACATGCAACACCCATTCAGGAATGTGTCCATTTAAATTCAATTACGTCATATTTGCAGGAGACAGTTCGTAGAGATGAAAGAAACAACACAATCTGCCACTGCGTCCTCTGGTGATAGACAACAGGCAGATATACATCGGCAGGAAGAATCGGGCGAATACCCATTCGTGGAGACATCGCGTCAGGCAGAACACGGTATTGATGTGAACACGGGCAAA
>OZ023210.1:62312832-62382380 GCA_963995525.1 Escarpia spicata
TCTGTGTCTGTGTCTGTCTGTGTCTGTGTCTGAGTCTGAGTCTGAGTCTGAGTCTGTGTCTGTGTCTGTGTCTGTGTCTGAGTCTGTGTCTGTGTCTGTGTCTGTGTCTGTCTGTGTCTGTGTCTGTGTCTGAGTCTGAGTCTGAGTCTGTGTCTGTGTCTGTGTCTGTGTCTGTGTCTGAGTCTGAGTCTGAGTCTGTGTCTGTGTCTGTGTCTGAGTCTGTGTCTGTGTCTGTGTCTATGTCTGTGTCTGTGTCTGAGTCTGTGTCTGTCTGTGTCTGTGTCTGTGTCTGTGTCTATGTCTGTGTCTGAGTCTGAGTCTGTCTGTGTCTGTGTCTGTGTCTGTGTCTGAGTCTTAGTCTGTCTGTGTCTGTGTCTGTGACTGTGTCTGTGTCTGTGTATGTGTCTGTGTCTGAGTCTGTGTCTGTGTCTGTGTCTATGTCTGTGTCTGAGTCTGAGTCTGCCTGTGACTGTGTCTGTGTCTGTGTCTTTGTCTGTGACTGTGTCTGTGTCTGTGTCTGTGTCTGTGACTGTGTCTGTGTCTGTGTCTGTGTCTGTGTCTGTGTCTGTGTCTGTGTCTGTGTCTGTGTATGTGTCTGAGTCTGAGTCTGTCTGTGACTGTGTCTGTGTCTGTGTCTGTGACTGTGTCTGTGTCTGTGTATGTGTCTGTGTCTGTGTCTGTGTCTGTGTATGTGTCTGTGACTGTGTCTGTGTCTGTGTCTGTGTCTGTGTCTGTGTCTGTGTCTGTGTCTGTGTCTGTGTCTGTGACTGTGTCTGTGTCTGTGTATGTGTATGTGTCTGTGACTGTGTCTGTGTCTGTGTCTGTGTCTGTGTCTGTGTCTGTGTCTGTGTCTGTGTATGTGTCTGTGTCTGTGACTGTGTCTGTGTCTGTGTCTGTGTCTGTGTCTGTGTCTGTGTCTGTGTCTGTGACTGTGTCTGTGTCTGTGTCTGTGTCTGTGTCAGTGTCTGTGTCTGTGTCTGTGACTGTGTCTGTGTCTGTGTCTGTGTCTGTGTCTGTGACTGTGTCTGTGTCTGTGTCTGTGTCTGTGTCTGTGTCTGAGTCTGAGTCTGTCTGTGACTGTGTCTGTGTCTGTGTCTGTGACTGTGTCTGTGTCTGTGTATGTGTCTGTGTCTGTGTATGTGTCTGTGTCTGTGTCTGTGTCTGTGTCTGTGTCTGTGTCTGTGTCTGTGTCTGTGTCTGTGTCTGTGTCTGTGTCTGTGACTGTGTCTGTGTCTGTGTTGGGTGATTGGGTTTATGCCTGTGATATTTGCTAATGCAAAAATTACCTGCAACAAAATGTCGGCACACTTAGTTAACATACACAGTTGGGAAGAAAACTGGTTTGTGAAAACGTAGTTTAAGCAGTAATCTTTGATGTGGCACTTTGTCGAACGCTTTCTGAAAATCCAAGTAGATGATATCTACTGGAGATCCCTCGTCTACCCACTTAGTGATATCTTCCAAAAAACATAATATATTTGTTAAGCATGACCTCGCTTTTAGAAACCCATGTTGGGTTTAACAAGTTATGTGTAACAAGAAAATCCAACATGTGATAGTTAGTTAATCTTTCTAATAATTTGCAAACCACTGACGTTACACTCACTGGTCTGTAGTTATCTGACTTGTTTCTGGAACCTTTCTTAAATAACGGTATAATGTTTGCTTCTTTCCATTTTTAAGGAACCACTCCCTCTTCTAATGACAAGTTGAAAACTGTGGCAAGTGGTATGCTAATTTGTTGTACAATTTCCAATAGTAGTTTGGGCAGAATCCCACCCACTCCAGGTGATTTATTACCCTTCATAGCTCTAACTACGCTACCATTTCCGGGGTTAGAATTAACTGTCCTAAATAGTCTGATTCTGCCCCCTTGAACTTAGTCTCTGGTACTGGCAGTGATCTAATACCTTCTCTGGTAAACACCGAACTAAAATACTCATTCAGTTCTTCTGCCATTAAGAATCCCTCTGATATTATATTTCCAGCACTATCTTCTAGTGGACCGACATTATCTTGAACTTTCTGTTTGCTCCGAACATATGCATAAAAACTCTTGCTGTCTTATTTTATATTACAAGCTAATTTGTGTGTGTGTGTGTGTGTGTGTGTGTGTGTGTGTGTGTGTGTGTGTGTGTGTGTGTGTGTGTGTGTGTGTGTGTGTGTGTGTGTGTGTTTGGTTAGCGCACGTGTGTGGTGTGTATGTACGTGTGTAAGCGTAAGTGCTTTTGTGAGTGCATAAATGTGCGAGTGCGCGTGACTACGTTCGTGTGTGCGAGCGTGTAGACTATGTGTGATACACCTGGCACTGTTATGTTCTGCGTGACAACGTTATTCAACAAGGGTACTCCAATTAACTGAACACGTTTGCAATAGTTGTGTAAAATAAATATTAGATAGAAATAGGCATGTGTTTCTCGTTGGCCATGAAAAAACGTGCTTCAACAAATTATGATGGTGTCTATAATTTGTCCGATTATTTATATCAGTTTCATATTTTGCGTTCACGACAATAATATATGTATTTGGAAATCAGTACAAATAATCCGTATAGACGAGAAACAATATTGCTTCGAAGGTATAGTTCTTGTTTACTAACTTGAAAGATCTCAACATTGTAGCAAAACAGGATGTAGACACTAAAGGTTTATCAACTACAGAATAACGGTCTTTAAGCAGATACATGCGCGCGGTGAAGTAATGATGAATAAAGTCTGTTTAACACAATAGATGGACCAGGATACATATTTCATCCGTGAATGCACTGGCGTTCACATGACATTGGCGTTCACATGACATTGGCGTTCACATGACATTGGCGTTCACATGAACATTGGCGTTCACATGACCATTGGCGTTCACATGACATTGGCGTTCACATGACCATTGGCGTTCACATGACATTGGCATTCACATGACATTGGCGTTCATATGACCATTGGCGTTCACATGACATTGGCGTTCACATGACATTGGCGTTCATATGACCATTGGCGTTCACATGACATTGGCGTTCACATGACATTGGCGTTCACATGAAAATTGGCGTTCACATGACATTGGCGTTCACATGACCATTGGCGTTCACATGACTATTGGCGTTCATATGACCATTGGCGTTCACATGACATTGGCGTTCATATGACCATTGGCGTTCACATGACCATTGGCGTTCACGTGACATTGGCGTTCACATGAACATTGGCGTTCACATGAACATTGGCGTTCACATGACATTGGCGTTCACATGACCATTGGCGTTCACATGACATTGGCGTTCACATGACCTTTGGCGTTCATATGACCATTGGCGTTCACATGACATTGGCGTTCATATGACCATTGGCGTTCACATGACCATTGGCGTTCACATGACCATTGGCGTTCACATGACCATTGGCGTTCACTTAACCATTGGCGTTGACATGACCATGATGTTCAAATAAATACTCGTCTACCATTTGTAGATGTCGCTGGCTGTCCTGCTGGATGGGTGAATTGGTCCAACAACTGCTACCTATTTGTATCTCAACGTGTGATATTTGCGAATGCCAAAAATACCTGCGCACAAATGTCGGCGCATCTAGTCAATATACACATACGTCTCATAAATATATGCCACACTCACTGCAGTTCGTCCTAATAATAATAAGTGTAACGTATTTGTTATCATAATCTCTGTATAGATAATTCATGTTTTTAATGGCGTACATTTTGTATTGGAATGTACTATGTCATCCTACTAAATAATTGTTGCACCTACACTAGGAATAGGAAAATGACAGAAGACCACTGGCTGGGAATGCGGAGGAACACAACAAGAGAAGGAACAGCCGCCAGTAAATACACAGACTGGCATTGGCTCGACGGAACTACTTTCAACTTTTACAACTGGGTTGGCGGAGAACCAGACAGCAACGCGCAATGTGCAGTGATCACACCGCAAGGGTCCTGGGGTGACGAATATTGTACTCAAGCTAACAGTTTTACGTGTAAGAAAGGTATGTGTCATCAATTATGAAAATGAACTCCTCGTTTTATTACCTATGCATTAAAATATTCTTGTGTTGTCGACAAAACTGTTCAAGCGCAACTTGCTATTTACGAGAAGCCGCAAAGATTGCAATGGAGACAAAAAAGACATAACTAATAAGAAGCTGGCCAAGGTGGGTTACACAAAACGTTTGAAGGGAGTAACTGATAAAATGCTAACAATGAAATATTTACGATAGCATGCTGGGTTCGGAGCCCAAGTGCGACATGTTTTTGCATAAATCTTGTTAGAACGCGTAAACAATCTTGTAAAAACGCTAGTTGTTTGTGTCTTAATATATAGAGAACGGAAGTGATGACGTCACGCTGCAAGACAACCGGCCCAGCTGGTGCCGACAAATGTCTCCCGTCGTATCTGAAATGATATAGATAATGGTATAAGATGTAATACTTTTATTGTGTATAACCGTACACTAAGAACATGGCCGTGCACGCCGCATCCGCCAACCAAACATGTGCGACCCGTAAGGGTAATGGTCGTACGAGATGCGTGTGATCTATCATTACATCCCCCTTGTTATATAAGAAGAAAAAGTAGTGTCACTACATGTCAAGGATGCGCCTGGGTTTGTGCACTCTTCCCGCCCTGGTTCTGTAGGGGTGCGGTGAGACCGTATCTTGCGTAGGCGACGCGGGTTGCACGGTGGATGTCGGCGTTGCAGCTGGCTCCGACGTGTTGACTGGGCGGAGTGCGCACCCCTCGCTGGCGGGAGTGTGGTCTTCGTCGAGACATCCGAGCAGCTTGTCGATTTTGCCGATATCAGGGAGGGGGTCGGCGACAGGTCGTTCGCGCGTCTTCATGAGGTCTTTCCGATTTCGTCGGTATACTCCTCGTTCAGATCGGACAATGTATGAGCGCGGTGTCTTCGGTTGTGGCGTTTGAATGACGACGGCAGATTCCAAGTGTGGTCTTGGGTCGGTGATGCGTATGCGTTCGTTGACGCGGAGTGGCTCGAGGTTTTTGGCAGACTTGTCGTAATGTTCTTTCTGAGTTGACTGTTTGCGTTCGAGCATGTCCTCGATGACGCTATGCTCAACCACTGCAGGTTGTAGATGCCTCGGTGCGCACGGTATCGACGACCGCAAACGACGAGACATCGCAAGCTGCGTAGGTGATGCGAGTCCATGCACGGGGGTGTTTCGCAATTCGAGTAGGCCCAAGTAAGGGTCTGTCTTCCCGTGTTTGGCCTTCTTGAACATTTTTTTTGATGGTTTGAACCGTTCTTTCGGCAAGACCATTCGATGTCGGGTATGTAGGGCTGGAGGTTGTGTGCTAGAAAAAAATCCCACTGTTTTGCGAATCTCCGAAACTCGGCACTCGAAAATTGAGGCAGATTTCGTGTCTCGTAGATACTCCACCTCAGGGAAGTTACTGTAGTAGTCTACTACAACAACGTAGTCACGACCGTAGAGATTAAACAGATCTGTCGCTACAACCTGCCATGGCAACGAGGGTATCGGATGGTTTATCAGAGTCTCTTTCTGGTTGGCATTTCTGTGCATCTGGCACGTGCTGCAGTTGGCGACAATTTTATCGATGTCGGCGTTCATACCGGGCCAGAACAGTGCCATACGTGCTCGTGATCGACACTTCTCGACCCCGAAGTGTCCTTCGTGTATTCGTGTTAGCATTTCTGGGCGCTATGCGTTGGGGACTACGATTCTGTCCGTCTTTAATATTAGGCCGTCTGCGTGCAGCTCATCTCGCTGATTCCAGTGATCCCTGATGGCAGTGGGGCACTCCTTGCGCTGGCTGGGCCACCCCGATATAATTACGTGCTTTACCGTATGCATGCGGGGGTCGTTCGCGGTGCTGGTCTGGATCTCTGCAAATTTTTAGTCGCTGATCGGAAGAGTTGCCATCAGATGGTGGACGGCTATGTCTGGTTCTTCTGAGAATCGGCACAGCGTTTGCAGTGAGGTTACGGCTCAAACAGTCGGTTACTGGTATTTCCTTACCAGGTTTGTGGACGATGTGAATATCATACATGTATCGCTGTAATTCGACAAGCATGCTTTGCAGGCGTTTCGGGGCTGCCGATAGTGGCTTGCGCAGGATTGTGGTTTGTGGTCAGATTCCACAGTTGTTTTGCGTCCGTACATGTATTGGCGGAATCTGTTGCACCCGTGTACAATGGCTAGCATCTCTCGTTCGATCGTAGCCCAATTTTGTTTGGACTGGTCCAAAGCTCGTGACATGTACTCGATTGGGCGTCCTTCTTGCATGAGTGTGGCACTCGTCGCTTTTGATGAGGCGTCGACTTGTAGTGTCAGCTCCTTCTTTGGATCGTAGAAAGCTAACACGGGTGCTTTTGTGATGATCTCCTTCATCTTTGCGAATGCAAATTCTTGTTGCGCATCCCACACGAATTCGGATTCTTTCTTCAATAGATCACGCATCGGGGCAGTGATTTCACTCAGTTTGAGCGCAAACTTAGCAAGATAGTTGGCCATACCAAGTATGGTCTGTAGGTCGGCTTTGTTAGCAGGGCTTGCCATTTTGACGATAGCTTCTATCTTTTTGGGGTCTGGTTTGATGCCCTCGGCAGATATGACGTGACCGTAGTATGCAACCTCTGGCAAATAAAAGCGACATTTGTCCATGTTGAAACGTTGACCACTTTGGCGAGCTCGTTGAAGCGCTGCGCGTAGTGTAAGAAAGTGTTCTTCTTTTGACGTGCCTGCGACAAGTACGTCGTCGCTGATGCCAGTAACATATGGCAAACCTTCGTATGTCTCATCGACACGGCGCTGAAAGATGTCTTAAGCTGCGTTGATTCCGAATGGCATGCATAGGTATCGGTATCGTCCATATGGTGTGTTGAATGTTGTCAATCGAGATGTTGAGTCTGTCAGTTTTATCTGCCAGTAACCACTTCGTGCGTCGAGCAGCCAGAAGTATTTAACGCCCTCTAGCGTCAGTACTGGGTAGTACGGTCGTTTTATCGCATTGTTCAGGTCGCGAGGGTCCAGGCACACACGTATGTCACCATTACGCTTTTGCACGACAACCATGGAATTTACCCAGTCCGTGGGCTCCGTTACTTTCACGATGATGTTGCTGGCTTCCATACGTGATAGTTATTCTTTGACCTTGTCGCGAAGTGCCACTGGTATGTTGCGTGGCGGATATACGACAGGATTTGCATCAGGGTGTAACGTGAGCGAGTGTTCCCCAGGAAATTCACCGATGCCCTCGAACAAGTCACTATATTCGGCGAGCAGTCGCACAACATCTTCATCGCGATCGGGTTTATACTCGACGTTATCATCATCATCGTTACCGGATAGTTCATCACAGTTGCGTCGAAGGTCGGCATCAACGTCACTGCCAGACTTACCGTCATCGACAGACAGTACAAGCTGTATGATTCACATCTCGATGCAAGATGCCAGCCCCAAGATGGGAGGAGCTCGCGCGTCGACCACCTGGAACTGCAGTGCATAGCTTTTGTTTTTGTGCGAACAACGAAGCTCACATGTACCCAAGTTCTTGAGGGCATGGCCACCGTAACCTTGAAGTGTTACTTTGCTGCTTTGTAGCTTGTTGCACTTATGTTTGGCTCGGAGCTTGTCATACACGGACTTAGGTAGAATGTTCACCTGTGCCCCCGTGTCTATTTTGAGCTTTAGTTTTGTGTTGTTGCACGTGACTGTGACATATGCCTGATCTTTATTGTATTGGTGAGAGTCAACGTTATTTACACAGAACTCATCATTTACGTCGCTGTCGCCGTCTTCAATGTCAGGCTGATCAACGCTGTTGACGTTCTTCTGGCGGCACATGGCGGCGAAGTGGTTTCGCCGTTTGCATTTGTTGCAGGTGCGGCCTCGAGCAGGGCAGTCGTCCATATTCGTGTGCTGACTGTATCCGCAGTATCCGCACGTCTTCTTCGTCTGACTGCTTTGTGTAGGTCGAGTGAAGCTCATGGCGTTTCTGTTAGCTTTAACACGGCGTGTTTGTTTTGATTTGGCCATATGGACATCTGTTGGTTCACTGATCATGTTGTTTAGTTGTTGTTGCGCGCTTTCATGTGCGCGCGCGATGTTGATGGCGTTTATTAAACTCAGTTCTCCGCCGACGTTTATAAACTTTTCACCTACCTTCCGCGCGTTCGTGCCATATGGTATGATATACAAGCCTGTCCCGGATCATTTCGTCAATGATGTTGGCTGGGAAACCGCAATCACGTGCGAGTATTTTTACATCCATGATGGAACTCTCAACAGGTTCGCCAACCCCTTGCATGCGGTTGTATAATTTATATCGGCTGAATATGACGTTACTCTTCGGTGTTACGTACGCGCGAAATTTGGCACACACTGTGTCCAAATTTTGTCTTTGTCCGTCGTTCGGGTCAGTTTCTGATGTGACGTTATCGAATTGGAATGTGGCGTGGATGTCGCGGCCCTTCTCTCCCACCCACAACAACAGATAACTAACTTGTTGCACCTCTGTTTTGTCGTGTAACGGCCCAGCGAACATTAGCCGTGCGTGTTTTTCGAATTTTGTCCATGTTTCTGACAGCGCCGGCGAGTCTCAGTCCAGCGTCGGATACAACGCGCTATTTTGGTCCATGATGTTCTTCTACGGCGACACGACACGTTGCTGCGTGTCTCTGGACGTGTGTTCCTTATTTTCTGACACCATGAAATGATATAGATAATGGTATAAGATGTAATACTTTTATTGTGTATAACCGTACACTAAGAACATGGCCGTGCACGCCGCATCCGCCAACCAAACATGTGCGACCCGTAAGGGTAATGGTGGTACGAGATGCGTGTGATCTATCATTACAGTATCTGTTCACATGGTGTTGTTTTGTTAATTATGATATGCAATAAATATGATCAATAATATTGTTGATAAAGTGTACAATGTGTGTTTAATAAAATAATCGATTTTGTAATTTTGCTTATATTTAAATGTGCTATTTGTCATTTTATAAAGGCGTTGGAACATGGTGAATATTGGGAGGCTAATGCTCACCAAAACCTTCCAACTGCACCTCTTTTAAATTCAGTCCCTCCAACACCCTCTCCCCGATTCCGACGCCTATGTTTATATTATGTGAATGGTTATCTTAAAACTATTATTAGAAAATGTTTTGAATAGAGTGTAGTTTTAGTTGAGTATTTGCACTTTTGGGTTTTGTTCTACATTCACTTTACAAAACAAACGTGAATCTTGTTATGCAAAAACATGTTACTTAAATCGTTGTATACATTGATACATAACTGTACACTATGTCTAAAAACATAATACAATGACGTGCTTTAAAATTATTACTGATCTAAACAAACTGTTATAACATTTGTTTTCAGATTTTTCTTGAAGAGAGTTCAATTGCAACCACAGAATGTGAATGTGCTCGTGGAGCATATAAATGCAGTCACGCAGTAGCGCTTGTGATACTTGTCATCGACAACGTCAGCCGAACGGACGTGGAACGACAATGGAAAAGGCACAAGCCAGCACAAGCGTTAAATATGTCGAGGAATTATATCCCCCACCGAGACAATAGTACAATCCTTTGTATAGACCGGTGACACAAAATGATCGTCAGTGGTTGGAAAACCAACTAAAGAGCTATGGACAGTTTACTGGCATCTACTGGCTTCTGTCATCAAAGCCATGGAAGGAGCATTTACCGGTTGACACCGTGGAAGATGTGATATTATCCAGAGACTTCATACATCATGAACTGAAAGGTGATCACCTTTTGGCGAAACTAAGAGTAACACCAGACCAGCAAGTTGCGATTTCGGTGGCTCCTATGGGAAAACGTGATAGCCTAGCCTGGCAACTTCTACGCAAAGGTAGACTGACAGCTACTAATTTTAACTGTGTCATAAAAGCGAAGAGGGTGTTACCTTCACTGATGAAGCGAGTACTCGAAGAGTACGACTTTTACCGGGTACATGCATTCCACTGGGGCGTCATCTATGAAGACGAAGGCGTGAAAGCCTTCACGTCGGTGACTGGTCTGGTAGTGATGCCAACTGGTTTGTGGGTTACGGAGTAGGGGATTCTTGGAGCTTCACCGGATGGGCTTGTTGGAGATGACTGTTTGTTGGAAGTGAATTGCCCGTGTAGCAATTGGAACAACACAATGTGTTGTATGAGGCAGGTGAACATAAAGACTTCTGATAAGGATGAACTGATAGTACTAAACGAGCACCACCAGTATTGCCATCAAGTCCAGGGACAGTTGTACGTGACGGCAAGAAAGCGTGCTACTTTGTTGTGTGGACAACAAAAGGTAATCATATTTTGAAGATCGAGAGATATGCATCGTGGGCACCTAACGTTGCCATCCTGGAGGTCTTATACAAGAAGCACATGGTTCCTCTTCTCATTGAAGAACGCAACTAAGTAGTTGAGAAATCCACCTTACTGGAAATCCATTGTTCTGCTAATTTCTTTGATGAGGAAGTGCTGCAGGTTGACTAGAGGGGCGCAGCGAAGATAGGGAGGTAAAAAGCCAAGTACTTTGAATTCCTTTAGTCTTGCAATAGCCGTTTTAACATGAATGCGATGTTCTTCGTCATCTTTATTTCACTCGCGATTAATTTGCCTTGGTTCAGGTAGGGGTGTATATTCACAAATACTCCTTCTGGAACAATGTCTTGAATGGGAAAATCTTTGTCAGCCAAGATCAGATCCCAGCCTCAGACATGTCCAACACATTGCTTTGCTGTACAATGGCCTTGTCACTCACCGATCCGGGAAAGAGAGAGCTAACGTACATGATGAAGGCATTCGGCGCAACACCGAGAAGAAGTTTGAAAGAGTGCATTCCGCGGTAGACAGAGTATGTCATCTTCTGGCTGCTCATCAGGTCTGGCGCCGCTACGTCTATGTCGGTACAGTCAATGATCATCGAGTAGTTCCCGAACAAAGCGAATGATCCCGAAAGTGAAGTTTTGTTCTGCTTCAGTTTCATGGGCGTCATCAAAATATGATCTTCGAGAGAGAGGGTGTCCACCTTCCAGCCAGCAAAGTACGAAATTGACGATTCAAATCACATCACATGTTGTATCAGGATGTTTATGATGGTCATGTCAGGAAGACCCGTTTCCATGCAGGCAACTTCATCATTCAGGTTGGTTTTGTAATGTACCTTTTCCTTGAGTAATGGATCTTCTCCTTTAGCTTGTTGAGTTCTCTTGGTGTTTCCTCCAGCTTCACATGCAGAATGACATTTTCAGCGCTCGTTTTCTTGCAGGCGCTTGAAGAACACGCACCTGTATTCTCTGTATTTCATTTGCAGAAGGGATGTTGGAAGATGCAACAGGGTCGGTTTTCTGCCTCTTAGCATATTTCAAGGACATAAATGGCCCTTCCAAGGGAAAGACCTTCTCAGCATTACGTTGAAACAGGTCGGGGCCGCCTTCTGTGCCATTTCTAAATGACAGCTGCATACTCTCTGAGATCTCTATCAGAACGCCTGTTAATGTGAAGAAAAATAAGACATTGTTATGTTACATGCAATAGTTAAATGTTAAATGAACAAAACGTTGTCATTGTTTTCTTCATTGTTTCATTTCAGTTAATCAAACAGAATATCATATCAACAAGAGTTTTTTTTTGAAGCAGGAACTTATGACGTAGACTTACTGGGCAAACCGGCACGGTCCATGGAATGTGGTAGCCGTGTGTTCAACAGTGTGTTCCTAATAAAATACTGAGTGATATTGTTTATTATAGTAACAAATGGTTAGTTTACATTAACTCTTTAGGTACATAAGCCAACCTCGAAATACCTTTTGTTTCCCGTTAATGCAGAGGGAGAGTAACATTTTCATTAATTAGAAAGTATTATCTCTAAGGGAGCGTTCATGGATTATCAGAGGGTAGGCCGAAAGAACCAGGGAACACATCCTGATTAACAAACTACCCTAACCTCAAATTCGGTGCATATAACTATTACCCTCCATCCAACTATCTACATTAAACATTTGAAAAACAAGGGAAACGGTTCAAAAAGAAACACTTATCGAAAGACGCCAGAAGAAAGTGTCACATCAACGATTACTGCTTAAACTTAAAGGCCCATGGCATAGGAAATGGTATCATTAAATGGATAGAAAAAAGGCTGATTGACAGAAGACAACGGGTAGTTGTTGATGGGGAGGCTTCAAACTGGAAATCAGTTTTGAGTGGGGTATCACAGGGATCAGTACTGGGACCTATATTATTCTTAATATATATATAAACGATTTGGACGATGATATAACAAGCAAGGTGTTGAAATTTACGGATGATATAAAAGTGTTTAAAAAGATTAAAAGTGATGGAGATAGACAGTATTTACAAGATGATCTTGACAGGTTGACCAAATGGTCTGAAAAGTGGCAAATGATGTTCAATTTTGGGAAATGTAAATGCCTCCACACAGGACGTGGGAGCGAAGATATAGAATATACAATGGGTTGTAATGTACTAAATACTACTGTAAAATAAAAAGACTTAGGTGTTAACCATTAGTGCTGATATGAAGGTTTCAGAGCAGTGCGGAATTGCAGTTTCAAAGGGAAATCAAATTCTCGGATTAATTTGGCAAAATATAGCGTATAAGGAAAAAGAACTAATAATACCGCTGTACAAAACAATAGTTAGGCCTCATTGATAATATTGTGTACAAGCGTGGAGGCCATACCGCAAGAAGAACATAAATATGCTAGAAAGAAGGGCGGGTACATGTAGATAAAAGAGTTGGACTCTCGGTAAGCCAAAGGGCTTCCTAGTCCAACTGCCATCTAGAGTTAATTCTCTATGTGGCAATCTTGTTAAATATTGTTAAATCTTGTTAAATTATTTTTTTCATTCCAGAATGCATAAAATACCTGATTTATTTCATCTATCTTTACTTCTCACTTTCCACTTTTGGGAAACAAAAAACTACAAGTGTGACTATCAGAGTAATGATTACAGTCCAGAACAAAACATAACACCATGTTGACAGATACGACGGGAGACGTTTGTTGGAACCAGCGCTGCAGCGTGACGTCACACTTCGGTGATTCAGTAAGCGTTTGCCCGCATCGTTTCTTGTTTAACAAAATATGCATAATTCCACTTCTGTGTTATAGGGTGGCTTCGGATCGTGTACATAATTTGTTTGCGAATATCTATTGCAGCTTCGTTGACGCATACCTCGAATAAGCATGCTTACTCAAATTAAAAAGAGTATTTTGTTTACAGTTTTATCACAACCTACAACGCCACCGACGCCTCCAGCGACGACGACGACACCATCTCTGTGTGCGTATTTGTGTGTGTGTGTGTGTGTGTGTGTGTGTGTGTGTGTGTGTGTGTGTGTGTGTGAGTGTGGGTGTGCGTGCGTATGTGTGCGTGTGTGCGTGTGTGCGTGTGTGCGTGTGTGCGTGTGTGCGTGTGTGCGTGTGTGCGTGTGTGCGTGCGTGCGTGCGTGTATGTGTGTGTGTGTGCGCGTGTGTGTATGCGTGTGTGTGTGTGTGTGTGTGTGTGTGTGTGTGTGTGTGTGTGTGTGTGTGTGTGTGTGTGTGTGTGTGTGTGTGTGTGTGTGTGTGTGTGTGTGCGCGTGTGTGTATGTGTATTTGTGTGCGTGTGTGTGAGTATGTTTGTGTGTGTGAGTGTTGTGTGTGCGTGTGTGTGTGTGTGTGTGTGTGTGTGTGTGTGTGTGTGTGTGTGTGTGTGTGTATGTGTGTGCGTGTGTGTATGTGTATTGTGTGTGTGTGTGTGTGTGTGTGTGTGTGTGTGTGTGTGTGTGTGTGTGTGTGTGTGTGTGTGTGTGTGTGTGTGTGTGTGTGTGTGTGTGTGTGTGTGTGTGTGTGTGTATGTGTGTATGTGTGTTTGTGTGTGTCTGTGTGTGTGTGTGTGTGCGTGTGCGCGTGTGCTTGCGCGTCAGTGTAAGTGCTATTGTTTTTGGTGGGTGTAAACTTGTGTGCGAGTGCGCATGGATATGTTCGTTTAAATTAAATTTCGAACAGGAACACATCAACAATAGCTATATTATGTCAGATGTTAGGTAGATATACATGCTCATGTTTAGGAGGCATTCTTAAAAAACTTGCTTCAACAAATTACGATGGTGTCTATCGTTTGTCGGATTACTGATATAAATTACACATCTTGCATTCACGATAATAAGAGCTCTATTAAGTAATCAGCACAAATAACCCGTATACGCGAAATAACATTGCTACGTTCCTTTTATTTAGCTAAACTTACTGCTGACAGTTTTTGTCTCAGGGCATATCGCTTTCAGCTAATATTATGCAAATAAGACACAGAGTAGACCGAGGAAGGAGGGGTGGACGTTTTCCTATAAACTAACTCGAAACCAATCAACGGCACCTAGACCTTGTAGCAAATGAGGCAATATATCCTAAATGTTTATCAACTACAGGCAAGCGGTCTTTAAGTATATACTTTTTCTAAGCGTATTTGTGTAACATGGTAATGTAATTGGTAATGTTTTTTTACTTATTTCACGGTCAGTTTACGGTATTTCCCTTGACGTTTAGACTGCTCTCTGCAATCTTCATCAGACGGCTTTTGCTAGATGACAACACCATGGACATTCTGCGCAAACAATTCATTCTGGTGAGTGTCCCCCGGCCGCAGCCTGGGTGGCTCTCTCGGTAAGATATGTGAGAACCGATAACAGCCCTCAACTCGATACATGCTGTCTTCGCTTTTTTTATCCAGAGCGCTTCGATGTTTGTTCTCCAGTCCGACTCCCTGGCGACAAATTTGACTCCCTCCCAGTCTATTATGTGGTTCTGTTGTGTCATGTGATCTGTTATAGCTGATTTGGGCATTTTTCTTTCCGATGATGTTATATTGCTTCGGGTGTAGGGTCTGCTTGCCGACGATTTCTTGGTGTGTTCTTTGTGTACTTTGAAGCAGGTTCAAGAGGTACGTTTCGTTTCTCCGATGTATATGACAGTACAGTTTTTACACGCTACGGAATACACCCATTTGCACATCTTTTGTGGTTCCATTTTTTTTTCTTACTGGTGACCTCTTGAAGGTGTTGTGAGGCTTCATCACTGTGTTGACCTTGTTTACGTTTTACCTTACAGAAGTACCACCATGCCTTTGCCCTTGTCTGTTTCCACTGTCTTTGTGGTGTTGCATTCCTTCTTTTGTTTCATCTTTCTCTGTACAGCTATTATGGTCCATTGTGGAAACCCGCATCTCATTACATGATGTGTAGTCTTTCGTGTTGTTTATCTTCCCCCTCTGTCACAAGTGTTTCGCTCTTAGATGGTTGTCTTTTTTGTGGATTTTGTGTGTGCAGTACAGTCTCGGGATGGCTCAGCTGAAGGTTAGAGGTAGTAGTACCGTCAGCTTCCCTTCTCTATTCAATCTGGCGAGAGTGGCAATAAGTGTTTTCTTGTTGGACCCGACTTCAATTTGGAGTTTTCGTCGTATAGCATTTCATGTGCTTTCTTCAGATACATCTGACAGAATAACTAGTGTTGCAGCCTAGCTGTAGTCGTCTGGTGAAGATTGCTGGTAGCAGTAAAACATCACACTAAGTGGTTAGCTAGTAGAACTACGCATAGGCGATAAGTTCTCAATACTGTTGCATGGGACGTAGAATATGCTGCTGTCCTGGGCGTGTGAAAACTGAACTGAAGTCCTCACACGTATGAGTACTTTCCTGCTTCTCCCTCTTGATGTGGTGAATTTGTTATTATTGTTCCTTAAGACAGCATGAAGGAAAATGTTGGTAAATAAACTGAACACCTAATTATAGTCTGATGGCTTGCCAAGAACATCCGCTCATCTTCTAAATTGCATCCATGTTCGGCATATGTACATAGAAAGATAGAAAGACAGAAAGCACTTATTGTATTCTTTTATATCCATAATCGTAAAGGATTCTTGTCCGTTTGAAACTGCGGCATCATCGTCGATAACCTCCAATTTGAGTACAAAAACGAGCAGTCAGAAACATATCACACACTTTAGCTTACCACAGTAGTTCTAAATAATGAGACACTGGTATATGTGTATATAGGAACAAAATGTATTTACATGGATGCAAGTTGCAAATCGTCTAAATTATAGTTGTAACGGATTCTCGTCCGTTTGAAATAGTGGCACTGCCTGTTGACATCCTCACAACTCATAGTCGGACTCGGAGTACACGAAATTATCCAGACTTTTATTTATTACAAAAGCCCTAAATATTGTACGTACACTACACAACTTGGTATTCTCTTTTCCTCAGGTAAGTGCTACATATAGGTGAACATTCAATTATGCACAACTAAAGCGACTACTAATGTGTAGGTGTGTGCGTAGCCGTAGGATGGGTGCGTTGAGCAAGTGAATTCGTCGATTTATTTTATCAGTTATAAAATATCAGGAATGTCAACAGTGAATTATAGCACAACCATGCTAAATTATACGTGCATTTCGGCATATTTTGGAAAACGAAAAAAAATTATCCCAACGTTTATTTCTAGAGTTTGAACAATTCGGTACGCTACACCAAGCGGTGCTGTCGCGTCTCGGCAAGTAGTTCTCCTAGCTCGCCGCCGGAGGCCGCTGCTGCGCACCGGCGTCACTAAAAACAGCGAAGTGGTTCCTCTTGCCGTCTATTCTTTTTGATAATATCAAGTTGGTGCCCATGCATCATCAGTAACCATATGCATTGCATCCGTACGCACAAACAAGCGTTCTAACGTGCCTTCGGATCGTGTATTTGATTTGTTTGCGAACATCTACTTTTCTTTTGTTGAACCAGGCATCGAATAACTATGCTTATTAAAATTAAAGCGTGTGTCTTGTTTTGTTTACAGTTCTATCACAATCTACAACGACGACAACAACAAGAACAAGAACATCCTTAAAACTCAACTCCACCTCCACGTCCGCCACCCCAACAACAACAAAAACAACAACAACAACTACAATCAACGCCAAAACTGTTCCCATTACACACACACTCCCAACCATTCTTTTTACTAGTCCCACAGACCATCTGACAACTCCAACACCTACGTCCAGTTCGTCGATGACCACGGAACCGTCAGAACCTGAGTGGGTGGCAACGTCAGAAACCCCCGCAGAGCGGCCTATTTCCCACGGCACCCTGGCAGAATGGTCAAGTAGGAAAAAGGTCAAGTTTGTAAGAGACAATTAGCTTACCCATTGTGTAATAAACCAAAGGTAAATAAACTAATTAGATATCACCATTACAGCATTACAGTGTCTTATTCTGAAGCTCGTCCACAGTGGCTGGAGAGTTGTTCACCACTCAATTCACATTGTTTCTATCTTTCTCCGAAATGTACACAAACATATCGGGTACACGCAAAGCCAGGCGCACGCGGCCAACATTTTCTTCAAAAAAGTCAGCAATGGTTTTCATGGTGTCCGCGTGCGGTGACCAATAAAATAAATTTTCTGAGCTTGTAATAACAAAAACACTGTGTTGTAGGTGTTGGCCTTTACATGGCTGCAGGCTGTACTGTCGTCGTCCTTGCTGTGGTGGTGGCTGTCATGATTCTACTTAAAAGGTACGTCCGCTAACTCAGTAGTTTTAGTTCAAATACCGAAGGAACCCGTTTAATTCATTAGTCAACCTACCTTTCTTTTGCCTATTGCTACACCGACAAATATAATGTCTTCATTCTTTTTTCAGCGTAACGTTCATTATCGTATTGTAAAGAAGGTATGTAAGCTCATCCTGAAACCTTTCACAAACAAAAGCTGTAAAATATATTTCTGCTGACTGAACTAAATATTAATAAATACACAACACACTTTCGGTAGTTGGTAAATGTTCACGTGTTGTGTTTGCAGACGACACACGACTAAATCCTCTCAGAACAGAGAGACCGCCCTATCTTTTATTTCGCCCCCTCCTACCGACGGACAAGAGTTGAATCCACAAGGATCAGACGGCGTCGGCGAATACTGTTACGTAAACAAATCACGCAATGGCGAACCCGTTAGTTATGTGAACACTGCCAATACTGGCGGGGCTACTTACGTGAACACACAAGGGATCGATGGAGCTGATTATGTGAACACTGCTAGCTGTGGCGGGCCTAGTTACCTGAACCCCGGTGAAACAAACACGAACGTCATCAATGATCCTTCGCAGTACGAGAATGTGACCGTCTCTCCTGTGCAATCGCATCCCAGTGATAGTGAATCTCTCCAGCAAACGAAGGCGAGTTATGAAATAATGACTTCACCGACGACACATTACGAAAATATCGAACCAATAGGTGTCGTATCAGGCGACTACGAATCGCTGAGAAATGCGACGGATGACGACAAACATGTATACGAAGCTGCCAGCAATCACGTCACATGAGTTGAAGTCATGTAAACGGACAGTGGAGAATTGTGCGACGACCGTCTTCCGTCGTGTGCGGCGCGGTGGTCCGGAGTTAGAGGGCCTGACTCGCAATCGAGAGTTCGAATCCACCTGTTGACCTTTTGAAACTTGGGCAATTTCATTCACTCCACATTGCCTGTGTCTTTCGGGTGAGACATTACATCCCGTTGGTTCCTTCTCAACATTGTGTCTCTGCCAGTGGAAGAAAAATATTCCATACAAGGGATAAATGTGTAACCTGTAGTGAACTCACTAACTATAGAATAAGACACTCTCAAATAAACCCTCAGCTCAATATCCAAATAACCCAGATGTCGTCGCTGCAACAAACAGTCAAGCATCTTTGGTTAAACAACATTCTTGCTCCCTTCGACCATACAGACAACTGTGTCGAATGCCGCAAAGACGGTTAACGTTGATGTGTTGTGGATTGAGGCTGTATGGTTTGGAGACATCAGTTTTTTAAGGCCATATCCTGGGATAAAATGTGCTGTGTTCCATAATACACTGTAATAAATTATATATGCACTTTCAGATGATGCTATTGAAAATATGTTTATGAATCGCATAAGAGCGTACAAGATAAAAAAAGAACCTTTGAATTTGCCGTCTTACGGAAACTGCCGAGTGACAGCGGCGTGAGGCTAGGTGACGTCACTTGTGGAAAACAGCCCCCAGCCAGGACCGCCCTGACCGATTGACAGCCGCCCCGCGCGCGACCAGCCTCGTGTAAACAACTCATAAAATGGCGGCCGGTGGCTTGAAAGCGGTGTCTCTTCTGTTACCGAGACCGATGCATACAATGATCAAATATATTTTCGTGACAGCGATGATGATATATTTGAGAGATTAATGTTGTTTCTGCTGATGTTAGATTGCCTGGTGTCGGTGCAGTGCTACGTATACAGGCCGGGGCATGAACCTGTCGAGAGAGACCGGCAACTGACGGCTGGCAGTTGAGTTTGTTGTGGTGAAATGGCCAGTGGTGTTGTTGTGGTACTCGTTCGCACATTGACGTATCTTTTTAGTCATTTTAAGGACTGTTGATTTATTGTCATCTACCTGTATTTTGACACCCATCTTCCACCTCAAGATATATCCATCGGTAGGTCTGAACCACAAGTGATGTTATCCGCCGTCGCCGTAGCCTGGATCCCGGCCTTTACACACAAAATGTTCCATTTTCTGCCGACAAATTGGGTCTTTCAGGAAGATGTGCACCGAATTTCCAGTAAAACCCCAAATTTCGACTGTTTCTCACAACATACATCTACATAAATTATACACGTTAATGATAAACACAGTATAATGAAATAGCATTTAGCAGCGTAGACCATGTGACCGTGTAGGCGGTTCCACGAGTGACGTTAGGTATCTGCGCAGACATTTCCAGGTTTGCATTGTGATCGGTCACAGTTTAAGACCAATGTTATCAATGTTTTTTGAAAATTTGCGATGACATCGAATAACACACATGTACAAGTATATTTACACAGTTCTTTGGAAAAAAAACATTTGGACAAGATATGGCCTTTGAGCAATCCTTACATTAAGATCACCCTAGGACAATTCCACATTATTTCATAAAAATAAAATATTGAAATTAGTCCCTCTAATACGTCACCTCTCTATTCAGGTCAATTTCTCGAGCGTGACCGTAATGACGAGGTCCACTGTAATACATATCCATGTGCAACGTTGCCCTTTGTCGGCGTGTGGCATTGGATAACATTTTATGGGAGCGTTTGCAAAAGATAACTTGAATACATTATGTAAACGACGTCTCCCTGATATTGTTCATAAATAAAGTGCAGTTATAACATACTAATAAATAACAAATAACACTTGATATCGCGACGCATCTTTTCAATCAGTTTAATAAAAAATTGTTCCAGGGCATCATTGAAGTTGCTATTTACTCTGCCAGGAAGCAATGTAATACTTTGGTGAAATACGTACCGAAAACAGAATCACTGTTCAGATCCCGTTTGCAATTTTCATTTCATAGTAATGTGGTATATGTATGCCACCGTCGTGGCAGTGAGGTACATGGATGAATGAAGTATATGAAATCTTAACGTATATCAGAAAAACAAACTATATGAACATATGAAAAACAACTGTGCGTTTAAGTCTCCAGCAAAGACACAATTAACTCCCACACTACCTGATGGCATTTATAAATTACTTCATGACGTCACGGCATGCAATCAGTTAGTTTAGTTACCCGTGTTTGTGGAACCGAATACTGCATCCACGGAATTCTACAATTATTAATTTATAGTTGCATATCATTCATTATTATATTTCCCACGCCAATACAGCGTGCTTATTAGAAAATCATCAAACATCTCTACAAATGCATCTACAGCAAATGCTGTGGCACACTGTGGTGTCAACGTACACTACTGAGACTGGTGTAATCAGCGACGTGCGAGGATGATTTGGAGATCAAAATTTAACAAGATTGCCGTCTAGAGCTATAAGCTCCAGACGGCATGCGGACAAGAAAGCCTTTGGCTTATCGAAAGTCCAACAATTTTCAAGCTACGTGTAACCCGCCCTCGCCAGATAGTTGTCAATTTTGTTATTGAACAGATTCACACTGCTAGCATTAACACAATCATCAGATAATTCGTTCCAGTCATTTATTGTCCTCTGAGAGAATGGGTACTTACTCATATCCAACCTAGACTGTACCTTGACTAATGCTGCATTGTGCCCTCTGGTTATACTGCCTTCTTTCAGTTTGAAGAAAATATTTCTATCAATATCCACATAACCATTCAATATCTTAAAAACTTCTATTTGGTCTCCTCTTAGGCTCCTAGTCTCTAGTGTTGTCAACCCACATTCTAATAGGCATATTTCATAACCAAGATATTTGAGTTCAGGAATCAGCTTAGTTGCTCTTCGTTGCACTCTTTCTAGCTTATCTGTGTTCTTCCTTCTTGCGATATCTCCTCCATGCTTGTATACAATATTCCAAATGTGGCCTCAATATTGCTTTGAACAGTACAATTAGCTGATATTTCTCCCAATTAGCCCTATCATTTGGTTATCATTTGAAGCAGCAATTCCACATTGGTCCGAAACTTTCATGTCAGCACTAATTGTTACCCCTAAGTCCTTTTCTTTTACAGTTTTACCTAATATAGTATCCATCATTATGTATTCTTTGTTCACATTTCCATGTCCTATGTGGATGCACGCCATCCCCTATACCATGGGCTTTTAGTTTCAGTAACATATATTTAGTATTAATCGGTATGTTTCGGGTAAAGCACTTTTTTCAACCAAGTAGCCCCGAGGACTCTTACTACTTGTTGTTGCTTAATTGTATCGACTCCCGCAATAATAACTATTACGTATTAGCTTAAAACGTATTGGAATGTTTTCGATACCACAAGCAACCATTACGTTAAAGATTCATTAATTATAGGGCAAACTCAGATTATAATGCTGCGTTCCAAACACCTCATGTATACCGTGAATACGACTTCGTAAGCTATATTCCAAAGGGCTCGTCTATAGCGTCAACACGCGAACTGGAACGTTCACGAGCTTCTGCAGTTTACCACTTGTAAATGTATGCAATTGGGTCAAGTAGGGGTTACGAAGTCGTATTCATGGTATACACGAAGTGATTGGAACGCGGCATAACAAAGGTGGATACGAGTGAAAGTTGTAGCCGCCGTGTGTATAGCTGCCAACTGAAGCGTGACGTCTGACAAGGGGCGGTCTACTCGGTTGTCGACTGCACGGTGTGAAGTTAGGGGTCGTGCCAAAACAATATCGCGACTAACCCGTGTACGACTTTGTTAATACCACGACATTAAAATGAGCAAGAACGACGTGAACCAAAAACAAAGACCGGCATCTTATAACTTGCATATACCAAGAGACATCGCGTCTTGAGAAATATTACGTAAATATAGTAAATGAGTCATTATACTTTTAGACACCAATTGCTTGTATAGGAATATCCATAAAAGTTATATTTCATAAGTTACAAAGACATAACATATTGCATAGTTTTACAATATAGGCACATGCAAACACTTCACATTTCGTAAATTATATTTTTCTATAAGAAGTCATCTATTAAGTCTGGTGGGCCAAAACAGGCTGTCCGACTTGGCATTCGTCAGATTTCAAAACAGGACATTATCCCGTTTAGATGTGTCCATGAATATTGTCAAAACCGGTATCAATAAGTTTGCGTGGACTTACAGTTTATGTAACAATGCTGTTTTGTACGTTTGATTTTCATCACCGCACCGTGAAACACACTGCGTTCGTTATGTGACTATACCAGTTTGTAATTAAATTATTTCTCCGTAAACCAACGTTTTGTTTTATTTAGACATAATATTCGCATCGTTTCATTCCAAACTCACCTGATTTTTTGCCTGCCAACTGAAGCGTGACGTCTGATAAGAGGCATATTCGGTTGTCGACTGCACGGTGTGAAGTTAGGGGTGATGCCAAAACAACATCGCGACTAACCCGTGTACGATGTTTTTAATACCTCGACATTAAAATTAGCAAGAACGACGTGAACCAAAAACAAAGGACAGGCATATATCAAGAGACATCGCGTCGAGAGACATATTATAAATATAGTCAGTGAGTCATTATACTTTTAGACTACCGATTGCTTTTATAAGAATATCCATAAGTTATATTTCATAAGTTACAAAGAAATAACATACTGCATAGTTTTAAAATGTACTGTACAATATATGCGCATGCAAACACTTCACATTTCGTAAAATATATTTTTCTATAAGAAGTCATCTATTAAGTCTGGCGGGTCAAAACAGGCTGTCCGACTTGGCATTCGTCATTGAAATCGCGTCTATAAACGACATAATTTACGCGACATCCAAACTAAAGTAATGCGTTACATTTAGGTTAGTATATAAGCCGTATTTGACTGTTAATAGAGTTCATGTTTTGAGATTTCAAAACAGGACATTATCCCATTTAGACGTGTCCATAAATATGATCAAAACCGTTATCAATAAGTTTGCGAGGACTTACAGCTCATATAACCATGTTCTTTCTTATGTTTGATTTTCATCACCGCACCATGAAAAACACTGGGTTCGTTACGTGACTATACCAGTTTGTAATTAAATCAGGCAAGTAACATAATTATTTCGCCGTAAACCAACGTTTTGTTTTATTCAGACATAATATTCGTATCGTTTCATTCAAAACTCACCTAATGGTCTAAAAGTATATTACCTCAAGTAGCCAATTTTATTACGCTCCCGTATAGACCGTGTTGCGTAAAATATAAGTACATCGCTTACTCGAATACAAGTTACCAATAAACTAAATGATAGACTGGCTTACCGGCGTATTTAGGTAGGCGATGAGGGCTGTTGCACCCCCCACAATGGAATGTTGATTGGTGGGAGCTGGTGACGCCCCAACTCTCCAAACTGTGGTAGCCATACACTAGACTGGGCAGTACTCGCGTGTTTGAGCCATATTGCATGTGTTAAAAATTTTGCTCCCCTAAGAAATTTCCTGGATACGCCAGTGTTGACTGCATGACACAATCTACAGCAAATTTATAATGTCGTTCATTATCAATATTACGACCGCAAGGGGCGCACCTATAAATACCCCCAAATCGTGAAATGATACGACCCCTAAGTGGCGTTGAATGTAAAGACGTGGAAGATAATTGTGTCGGTAGGTCACATATTCTCAGCACAATGTATTGCTAAATAAAACACGGACACCCGAATGAAACGCAGTCCTCGAGTCTTGCTTACATGTCACGTCCATCGACATCCTGCGGGGATTCACCTGCGTAACGTTTAATATCATTCTACCAACAAGGAAGTAATGATTCTTCGGTGTTTCCTTAACAGGTCGGTTTGACGTCGCTGCGGACACAGGCGGGTCGTCATGCTGCTGCTAACATGGGTCGTGGTCTTGTTGACATTCGCAAAAGGTACGTATGTATAAATGACTTTACACTTGGAGCACGCTGGTGAAGCGGTGATACGTTCATCGAAGTAGCAAGAAAGTTGCACACCAATCAAAGTAATGCTCAGCTTCGTTGTCGCAATAGAAACTGAAAGACTATACTCTAGTCTATCTGCTTAGCCTTGATCGTGAGCGTTGCTGTGCGTGTGTGTGCGCGTGCGTGCGCGCGCGCGCGTGTACGTCTGTAAGTTCATTTGTGAGTGAGTGTATGTGTGCGATTGTGCATGATTACGTTCGTGTATGGGAGCGTGTAGATTGTATGATAAACCCGACAATGTTATTTCCTGCGTGACAACGTTATTCAACAAGGGTACCCCAATTAATGGAACATGTTTGCAATAGTTATGTAAAAATAAATAGTAGGTAGAAATAGGCCCATTTTTCTCGGAGGTCTTGTACAGACGTGCTTCAACAAATCAAAATGGCATCTATCTTTTGTCGGATTGTTGTTATCGGTTACATATCTTGAGTTAAAGACAATAGAAGATGTAATAAGTAATCAGTACAAAAACATCATAGAGACGCAACTACTATTGCATCGTTCCTTTCGTTTTGTATGTTTTATCTCTGACAGTTTTTGTCTCGGCCCCTATTACTTGCTGCCAGGCTTCTTTAACTTTCTTTAGGCACAATCGTGTAATAGAGTGAAATAATGAAAGTAATAAAATCTGTTCATCACAGTGGATACGCCAGGACACATATTTCATCCGTGAGCACATTGGCGTTCATTATTATATTGATCGATATGAACAAATGTACAAATAAATATTTGTCAACCATTTGTAGATGTATCTGCCGGTGATTGTCCTGATGGATGGGTGAATTGGTCCAACAACTGCTACATATTTGTATCTCAACGCGTCATATTTGCGAATGCCACAAACACCTGCGCACAAATGTCGGCGCAACTAGTCAGTATACACAGTTTGGAAGAAATCACGATTTTAACAAAGTAAGTGCAACCATCTCATAAATGCACGCCACAGTCACTGAACTCCGTGCATCCCGATTATAAGTTTAACGTATTTGCTATCCTAGTCTCTGTATAGATAATGTAATGGCGCACCTTTTGTATTGGAATGTGCATGTCGATGTCACCATTCTAAATAATTGCTTCACCTACACTAGGAATAGAAAAATGACAGAAGACCACTGGCTGGGAATACGGAGGAACACAACAAGAGAAGGAACAGCCGCCAGTAAATACACAGACTGGCACTGGCTCGACGGAACTACTTTCAACTTCTTCAACTGGGTTGGCAGAGAACCAGATAGCAACGCGCAATGTGCAGTGATCACACCAAGAGCATCCTGGGGCGACGAATATTGTACTGAAGCTCATAAGTTCATATGTAAGAAAGGTACGTATCGTCGGTAATACGTTATCTTTGATGCGTAAATATGTCCCGTTGTCCACATCATTGATAAGGCGTGGATTAATGTTTACGAGAAACAGTGTAACTTGTTATGTAGACTCGACTAAAGTAAGCCTGATAAACATACCTGGTCTGGGCGGGTTACGTGTACGCGAGAGGGATGACATTGATTGATATCAAGTTAAACATGACATGTTTACCAATGGCTTCCCAACCATTAATTTGTCACCTTTGATTGTAATTTTTAAAACTGTGTAGACACTCTTCAGAAATTGTCTATGAATACTTGCAAGTGACAGATGACTATGTCTTAATGTACTATGGCCTTGAACAGATTTATAGGGGTTTTCTGTTCGGATATGTGCGTTAATAATTGTCATTTCGGTGTCTGTGCTTCAGCAGTAGATATGCACTCGATGTCTATGCTTTTGGAATAGATAAACACTTTCATAGTTCGTTATTTATTTAATGATGTATGTTCGCCACCACCAACAGCAACAACAACAACGGTTTTGACACAACCTACAACAACGACTACAGCGACAACAGTCACTATCCCTAATCCCACTGACCACCAGACCATGTCGACAACAATGTCCAGTCCGTGGGTGACCACGGGACCGTTAGAAACTGACTGGACGACCCGGCTGAACAACGTCACAGCCACGTCACAACCCCCGCAGAGCAGTATATTTCCTTCCACACCCAGACAGGAGAGACAGACTGGAAAAGGAAAGACAGGTTTGTAGTAGACAAGGGACGCGTAATTAACATATTCCGATGTGTAGCATTGTTTAATGTAGCAAGTTACATGTGCGTGCCATAGTTCGGCTCCGAGAACGATGGATAATATACGCAGGAGGGAATGTCGTGCACAGTCGCATAAGGGTTAATTAAACGAGAACCGTGGGAAAGGAAATTAATTAAACAATCCTGGGAACGTGTCAGCCCAGTGGCGTATGTACCTAGGGGTGTATTTTGGTTGCCCCGAACCCCCCCCCCCAAAATTCCTCACTATTGTATGATCCAAACGGTAACGTTCAGTAGGGGCGTACCAAGGATTTTTTTTGGTTGTCCGGAAACGCCTAAAACTTTCTGCACTGCTGTATGATAAAACGTATGGCAATTTACGTGAGTACACGCAAATATGACGGTAATACCCATAGGCGCTGGAACAGGGTTAGGGTTATAACTTGGTTTTCAATTACACTGACCCCCCCCCCCCCGTGGTCGGATATCCTGAGTTCACAACTAAAACGGCGGAGAAGCTGAAGTTCCAGCGGCGCAGCGGCGAAACAATTTCAACAGCCAATTATCAACAGCAATGTTCAAATACTACGAAAGCAAAGCTATACTGAAACCAACTTTAGTATATTCTATTCTTTAATCTTGACTTAATGCTTTTGTCGGGTCTCCAGCGTATAGGGCACATCCTTTTTCACCGCCCGTGGGGTGGAACGTTCAATGGCCGTCCTCTCGACCTCCTCAAGCGTGAGGCCCAGGCCGACCAGATTCTGCTTGACGGGGTCAGCTGTCAGTTTTCCCATTGGCGACCATGTTAATGTTTTGTGAGGTTATAAGAAAATGTGACCTATAAAGTTTCTTAAACTTCTCACCTGCTGTTATTATCATCTCATTGACATGCTGGTCGAGTTTAGTCAAAATCTAATATATCTAGCTCTTGCAAAATGCCTGTATGTATGACATCCGTCAATATTTACAAATGGATGCAGGCAATAATCCGGCTAAAGTGTCAACTAGCCAAATTGCTGCAAGTTACCCTTCCGCTTAGTAAAATCAGCTAAAAAGACACAATTTTACTGTCAACAGCTTCTACAATCATACTCAAATGCACTTATGTCAGAGCAAGTGAATATTGTAAAAAGTCATTTCTCAAAAATATACTGCACTTTTTTCGTAACCAAGCAGGAAGTCTAACAGTGTCCTAACCCCTGACGCAATCAATCCATCGTCGGCGAGGGCGACCTCGGGGTCATTTCCGGCCCGCGTTATTTGGGTGGGATTGGTACACCTGTGAGTCTGGTGCCATGCGTTGCATGTGACCGAACCATCGGAAGCGTCTCCGGGTAATGAGTACGGATGCAGGGTGCTGACCAGTGCGTTCTATATTCGTATTATTTCGGATGTAATGGAACCACTTTAAATTCTCGAGGCGACGGAGGCTCTTCATGGCGAAAGCGTCAATTTTCCTGGCCTGTTGAATGGTCAGTTGCCAGGTCTCGGAGGCATATAGAAGGATCGAAATGACGAGTGCATTGAACATATTTAACTTAGTTCCCCGCAAGACGGAACGCTTGCATCACAGAGCATTAGCCAATCGGTTTATAGCAAGCGCTGCTTTGACGATTCTAACGGAGGTCTCACGGTCGACCGAGCCGTCGGCAGCTATGGTGGAATGCAGGTAAGTAAAGTCATCCACAAATTCGATGATTTCGCCGTTTATGGTGAAGGGCTTGACCAAATCGACGTCCGCGCATATTGCCAAAGCTTTCGTTTTGTCTCAGCTGGTGGAAAGACCAACATCACTGGCTACAGAGCAGAGTTCCTTGAGGACGACGACGAGGTCAGCACGCGATGTGCAGAAAATGACAATGCATAATCCAAGTGTGTCACGACAGTGTTTCCAAGTTTAATACCAAAGGAAGATCCGGCATTTCTCTCAACTTGTCGCAACGACAACAACAAGAACAACAACATCTTTAAAACTTACCGCCACAACCGCCGCCACCCCAACAACAACAACAACAACAACAACAAATAACAACAACAACAAATAAGGCCAAAACTGTCCCGAACACACACACACTCCCTAACATTCTCGCTTCCTCCACTAATCCAACTGACCGCCTGACAAGTCCAACAACTACGACCAGTCCGTGGATGACTAACTGGGCGTCAACGTCAAAAAACCCGCAGAGCGGCCTATTTCCCACGGCACCCTGGCAAGATGGACAAATAGGAAAAAAGTCAGATTTGTAAGAGACAATTGGCTTGAGCAATAAATTGTCTTCTTAAGCTCTTTCAAAGTGCCGCCATCTGGAGAGTTGTTCGCCACTCAATTAGCATTGTTTCTATCTTCTCCGACAGATCGACAAGCATATCGGGCACACTTAAAGCCAGACGCACGCGGCCAACATTTTCTCCAAAACAGTTTGCCAACAATGGTTTTCATGGTTGCCGCGTGCGGTGACCGATAAAATAAATGTTCCCAACTTGTAGCAATACCGTCACGTACATGGTGTTGTAGGTGTGGGCCTATACATCGGCGTGGCCGCTGGGTGTGTTGTCGTCGTCGTCCTTGCTGTGGTGGTAGCTGGCGTGATTCTATATAGAAGGTACGTCCACTAACTCGGCAGTTTTAGTTTAAATACCGAAGGAATCCGTTTAAATTAACCCGCCATTTGCTGGCCTATTGCTATACCGGCATATGTAGTACATAGTACGTCTTCATTCGTTTTTTTTCAGCGTAACTTTCATTATCGTGTTGTAAAGAAGATATGCATACTCATACTCATCCTGATACCTTTCACAAGCGATAGCTGTAAAATATAGTTTTGCTAACTGAACTAAATATTAATAAATACACAACACACATTTGATGTGTCGGTAAATGTTCACGTGTTGTGTTTGCAGACGACAAACGACTAAATCCCCACAGAACAGAGAGACCGCGCTGTCTTCTGTTTCGTCCCCTGCTACCGACGGACAGGAGCTGAATCCACAAGGATCAGACGGCGTCGGCGAATACTGTTACGTAAACAAATCACGCAATGGCGAACCCGTTAGTTATGTGAACACGGCCAATACTGGCGGGACTACTTACGTGAACACACAAGGCATCGATGGAGCTGATTATGTGAATACTGCTAACAGTGGTGGGCCTAGTTACGTGAACTCCGGTGAAACAAACACGAACGTCATCAATTATCCTTTGCAGTACGAGAATGTGGCCGTCTCTCCTGTGCAATCGCATCCCAGTGATGGTGAATCTCTCCAGCAAACGAAGACGAATTATGAAATAATGACTTCACCGACGACACAGTACGAAAATACCGAACCAACAGGTACAGTCGTATCAGGCGATTACGAATCGCTGAGAAATGCGACGGATGACGACAAACACGTGTACGAAGCTGCCAGCAGCCACGGCCCATGAGTTGAAGTCATGTAAACGGACAGTGGAGAACTGTGCGACGGCCGTCTTCCGTTGTGTGCGGCGCGGTGGTCCGGAGTTAGAGGGCCTGACTCCCAATCGAGAGGACCTAGTTCGAATCCACCTGTTGACCTTTCGAAACTTGGGCAATTTCGTTCACTCCACATTGCCTGTGTCTTTCGGATGAGATATTAAATTCCGTTAGTTCCTTCTCAACACTGTGTATCTGCCAGTGGAATAAAAATATTCCATACAAAGGATAAATGTGTAACCTGTCACCCTCGAGAAATTGATCTGAATAGAGAGGTGACTTATTAGCGGGACTAATTTCCAATATTTTACTGCTATGAAATAGTTTGGGACTGTCCTTGGGATACCTTAATGTAAGATGGTTGTATTACCAAGGTGACTGTAAAACAAAGTTCGAGTGTACTGTTAAATGCATGGCTTGATTTGCTGCAATTCATTAATATAATATAGTTGTTGTACTGTATATTGCGACACTCCGGACTTCTGCCGCACTTGTTGCGTTATACGAGACCGAAAAGTTCAACTCCTGTGTGCGATTTTCCTTTCATGGTAATGTGGTATATTTATGCAACTGTCGTGGCAGTGAGGTACATGCATAAATGAAGTACAGTGTATATGAAATGCTAAAGTATATCAGAAAGACAAAATATATGAACATATGAAAACCAACTGCGTTTAAGTCTCCAGCAAAGACATAACTCCCATACCACATAATGGCATTGAGAAATTGACTTTGAAGGTATTACAAACATTTAAATTACCCATCTACTAACCAAACACAAGAAACACAAGGAGTATGTGCGTACAAGCAGAGGTCATGACGTCACAGCATCCAAACAGTTGGTTTAGTGACCCGTGTTTGTGGAACCGAATACTGCATCCATGGAATTCTACGGTTATTAATTTCTAGATGCATATCATTCATTGTTATATTTCCCATGCCGATACATCTCTACAAATGCGTCTACAGCAAATGCTGTGGCACACTGTGGTGTCAACGTACACTACTGAGACTGATGTAATCAGCAACGTGCGAGGATGATTTGGAGATAAAGAATTAACAAGATTGCCGTCTAGAGCTATAAGCTTCAGGCGGCATGTGGACAGGGAAGCCTTTGGCTTATCGAGAGTCCAACAATTTTTAAGATACGTATAACCCGCCTCTCCAGATAGCTGTAAATTTTATTTTTTTACATATTCACACTGCTAACATTAATAGAATCATCAGATAATTTGTTCCAGTTATTTATTTTCCTCTGAGAAAATGAGTACTTTCTCATATCCAATCTACACTGTTCCTTGACTAATGCTGCATAGTGCCCTCTGGTTATACTGCCTTCTTTCAGTTAGAAGAAAATAGTTCTATCAATATCCTCATAACCATTCAATATCTAAAAAACTTCCAGTTGGTCTCCTCTTAGTCTCCTAGTCTCAGTGTTGTCAAACCACATTCTAATAGGCGTCTTTCATAACCAAGATCTTTCAGTTCAGGAATCAGCTTAGTAGTTCTTTGTTGCACTCTTTCTAGCTTATCTGTGTCCTTCTTACGATAACGCCTCCATGCTTGTATACAATATTCCAAATGTGGCCTAACTATTGCTTTGTACAGTGATACAATTAGCTGTTTCTCCGTATTTGTGATATTTTCCGAATTAGCCCTAGTATTTGGTTACCCTTTGAAGCAGCAATTCCATATTGCTCCGAAACGTTCACGTCAGCACTAACTGTTACTCCTAAGTCCCTTTTCTTTTACAGTTTTACCTAACATAGTATCCCCCATTATGTATTCTTTGTTCACATTTCCATGTCCTATGTGGATGCATTTACATTTCCCAAAATTGAATAACATTTGCCATTTTGTAAACCATATGACCAATTTGGCTAGATCATCCTGTAAAGTTTGTTTATATTCATCTGCTTAACTGTTCTGAACACGTTTGTATCATCTGCAAATTTCAGTACTTTGCTTGATACATCATCATCCAAATCATTTATATATAAATAAAAAACAGCATAAGTCCCAACACCGACCCATGTGGCACTCCACTCTAAACTGGTTTCCAGTTTGAAATCTCCCCCTCTACTATTACTTTCTGTCTTCTGTCTGTCAACCATGTTTGTATCCAACTGATCACGCCATCCCCAATACCATGGGCTTTTAGTTTCAGTAACATATATTTAGTATTAATCGGTATTTTTCGGGTAAAGAACTTTTCTCAACCAAACAGCCCCGGTGACTCTTACTACTTGTTCTTGCTTAAATGTATCGACTCCCGCAATAATAACTATTACGTATTAGCTTAAAACATATTGGAATGTTTTCGACACCACATACAACCATTACATTAAAGATTCGTTAATTATAGGGCACGCTCAGATTATAATGCTGCGTTTCAGTCACCTCATGTATACCGTGAATACGACTTCGTAATCCATTATGCTGCGTTCCAGTGGGCTCGTTTATATCGTAAACACGACTTGGTGAACTGGAAAGTTCACGAGCTCCTCCAGTTTGTCACTTGTAAATTTATGCAATTGGGTCAAGTAAGGGTTACGAAGTCGTATTCACGGTATACACGAGGTGACTGGAACGTAGCATATAACAAAGGTGGATACGAGTGAAAGTTGTAGCCGCCGGGTGTTTGGCTGCCAACTGAAGCGTGACGTCTGTTAAGGGGCGGTCTACTCGGTTGTCGACTGCACGGTGTGAAGTTAGGGGTGATGCCAAAACAACATCGCGACTAACCCGTGTACGACTTTTTTAATACCACGGCATTAAAATTAGCAAGAACACCGTGAACCCAAAACAAAGGACCGGCGTCTTATAACTTGCATATATCAAGAGACATCGCGTCGAGAGACATATTACGTAAATATAGTCTGTGAGTCATTATACTTTTAGACCACCAATTGCTTTTATAGGAATATCCATACAAGTTTTATTTCATAACTTACAAAGAAATAACATATTGCAGAGTTTTAAAATGTACTATACAATATAGGCGCATGCAAACACTTGACATTCCTAAAATATATGTTTCTATAAGAAGTCATCTATTAAGTCAGGTGGGCCAAAACAGCCTGTCCGACTTGGCATTCGTCATTGAAAACGCGTCTATAAACAACATAATTTACGCGACATCCAAACTAAAGTAATGCGTTACCTTTAGGCTAGTATATAAGCCATATTTGACTGTTACTAAATTTCATGTTTTCAGATTCAAAAGAGGACATTATCCCATTTAAATGTGTCCATACATATTGTAAAAACCGTTATCAATAAGTTTGCGTGGACTTACAGCTCATTTTTCATCACCGCACCATAAAAAACCACTGCGATTGTTATGTAATTATACCGGTTTGTAAATAAATCAGGTAGGACACGTAATTATTTCGCCGTAAACCAACGTTTTGTTTTATTTAGACATAATATTCGTATCGTTTTATTCCAAACTCACCTAATGTTCTAAAAGTATAATACCTCAAGTAGCCAATTTTATTACGCCCCCATATAGACCATGTTGCTTAAGATGTAAGTACATCGCTTACTCGAATACAAGTTACAAATACATTAAATGGTAGACTGGCTCACCGGCGTATTTAGGGGCGGGGGCGAGGAGGGATGCTGCACCCCCCACAATGGTGGGAGCTGGTGACGCCCTCACTCTCCAATCTGTCGTAGCCATGCGCTAGACAGGGCAGTACTCGCGTGTTTGAGCCACATCGCATCTATTAAAAAATGTTGCTCCCCTATAAAATATCCTCAGAAAAACAATCTTCAGAAAAATTATAATGTCGTCCATTATCAATATTACGACCGCAAGGGGCGCACCTATAAATACCCCCGAATCTTGAAATGATACGACCCCTAAGTGGCGTTGAATGTAAAGATGTGGAAGATAATTGTGTTGATAGGTGACATATTCTCAGCATAATGTATTGCTAAATAAAACACGGACACCCGAATCAAACACAGTCCTCGAGTCATGCTTACATGTCACGTCCATCGACATCCTGCGGGGATTCACCTGCGTAACGTTTAATATCATTCTACCAACAAGGAAGTCATGATTCTTCGGTGTTTCCTTAACAGGTCGGTTTGACGTCGCTGCGGACACAGGCGGGTCGTCATGCTGCTGCTAACATGGGTCGTGGTCTTGTTGACATTCGCAAAAGGTACGTATGTTTAAATGACGTTACACTTGAAGCACGCTGGTGTAGCGGTGATACGTTCATCGATGTAGCAAGAGAGCTGCGTGTGTACGTGCGGCGTGCGTGCACGCGTACATGTGCAAACATGTTTGCAATATTTATGTAAAAATAAATATTAGGTGGAAATAAGCCCATTTTTCTCCGAGGCCATGTAAAAACGTGCTTCAACAAATCAAAATGGCATCTCTCTTTTGTCGGATTGTTGTTATCGGTTACATATCTTGCGTTAAAGACAATAGAAGATGTAATAAGTAATCAGTACAAAATCCTTTAGACGCAACTAATTTTGCATCGTTCCTTTCGTTTTGTATTTTTATCGCTGACAGTTTTTATCTCGACTCCTATTGCTTGCTGCCTAGCTTTTTTTATACATATAAGCCAGTGATAGATAAAGAAAGGATGGAGGCATTCTTGTAGACTATCTTGAGTGAAATCCATTGCTCCTTAACATTGTAGCAAAATCGGATGTAGATCCTAAAACTTGATCAACAATAGGATAACTTTCTTTAGGCATAATTGTGTATTTGTAATAGAGTGAAATAATGAAAGTAATAAAATCTGTTCATCACAGTGGATAGGCCAGGACACATATTTCACCCGTGAGCACAATGGCGTTCATATATATTGATCGACATGAACAAATGTACAAATAAATATTTTTCTACCATTTGCAGATGTATCTGCTGGTGATTGTCCTGATGGATGGGTGAATTGGTCCAACAACTGCTACATATTTGTATCTCAACGCATGATATTTGCGAATGCCAAAAATACCTGCGCACAAATGTCGGCGCACCTAATCAGTATACACAGTTTGGAAGAAAGCACGATTTTAACAAAGTAAGTGCAACCATCTCATAAATGCATGCCACAATCACTGAACTCCGTGCATCCCGATTATAAGTTTAACGTATTTGCTATCCTAGTCTCTGTATAGATAATGTAATGGCGCACCTTTTGTATTGGAATGTGCATGTCTATGTCACCATACTAAATAATTGCTGCAACTGCACTAGGAATAGGAAAATGACAGAAGACCACTGGTTGGGAATACGGAGGAACACAACAAAAGAAGGAACAACCGCCAGTAAATACACAGACTGGCATTGGCTCGACGGAACTACTTTCAACTTCTTCAACTGGGTCGGCAGAGAACCAGATAGCAATGCGCAATGTGCAGTGATCACACCGAACGGATCCTGGGGCGACGAATATTGTACTCAATCTAATAAGTTCATATGTAAGAAAGGTACGTGTCGTCGGTAATACGTTATCTTCGATGCATAAACGTGACCCGTTGTCCACATCATTGATCAGGCGTGGATTAATGTTTACGAGAAACAATGTATCCATGTGCAAGCTTCCAACCGTTGATTTGTGGCACGATATCGTTATCTTGACCAATGTGCACACATTATGCATACACGATGTTAATCCTACAGTCTAACGTTGAATAACTTTCGAACTAAAAGCAAACAATTGTTATTTTCAGTTTTGTTACGACCTACAGCAACTACTACAACGACAACAGTCACTATCTCTACCACTACCACAACTACTACCACTATCACTATCCCCACTCCCACAATCACCACCACCAGATCTACCACCGTAACAACAACAACAACAACAACACCACCACCACCACCAACAACAACAACATCAATAATATCATCTACAAAAACAACGTCAAAAAGTGTCTCCAGTACACGCACACTCGATGACACTTCTGTTTTATCCACTAATCCCACTGACCACCTGACCATGTCAACAACAATGTCCAGTCCGTGGGTGACCACGGGACCGTTAGAAACTGACTGGACGAACCGGCTGAACAACGTCACTGCCACGTCACAACCCCCGCAGAGCAGTCTATTTCATTCCACACCCAGACAGGAGAGACACGCTGGAAAAGGAAAAACAGGTTTGTAGTACTCAAGGGACGCGTAATTAACATATTCTGATGTGTAGCATTGTTTAATGTAACAAGTTACATGTGCGTGCCATAGTTCGGCTCCGAGAACGATGGATAATGTACGCAGGAGGGAATGTCGTGCACAGTCGCATAAGGGTTAATTAAACGAGAACCGTGGTAAAGGAAACTGATTAAAACAATTTTGTGAGCGTAACAGCCAGTATGCGATGATTTCGCCGTTGATGGTGAAGGGGTTGAGCAAATCGACGTCCGCGCATATTGCCATAGCTTTTGTTTTGGCCCAGCTGATAGCAAGACCTACATCATTGGCTACAGAGCAGAGTTCCTTGAGGACGACGACGAGGTAAGCCCACGATGTGCAGAAGATTACAATGTCGTCTGAATAATCCAAGTCTGTCACGACAGTGTCTCCAAGTTTAATACCAAAGGAAGAACCGGCATTTCTCTCAACTTGTCGCAACAACAACAACAACAAGAACTGCAACATCCTTCAAACTCACCGCCACAACCACCACCACCCCAACAACAACAACAACTGAGGCCAAAACTGGCTACAGAGGAGAGTTCCTTGAGGACGGCGACGAGGTCAGCACGCGATGTGCAGACGATGGCAATGTCATCTGCATTATCCAGGTCTATCACGACAGTGTCTCCAACTTTAATGCCGAGGGAAGAACCGGCATTCCTCTCAAGTTGTCGCATGGTATGGTCAATGGTGAGATTGAACAGTTCAGGGGCAACCACACAGCCTTGACGTACACCGGATCCAATGGAGATAAGATCCGAGGAATAATTTCCGAGGCGGACATAACTCTTACTGTCGCTGTACAGTAGCTTGAACAATCGGCATAACTTTGGGGGCAGGCCAGTGTTCTGAAGGAGCAACCAGAGGCTATTGCGATCGACGCTATCAAAGGCAGCTTTGAAATCAATAACAGCAATGAAGGCGGTTTGACGAAATTCATTTAGCTTTTCGATAGTCTGGCGTAGAGAGAATGTCTGATAAATCGTGGAACGTCCCGGAACGAAACCAGCCGGCTGGACTCTTCTCTTTGACCTTCTACGTCATTAGATCGATGTAGCAGGACGAGTGCGAACAGTTTACCAGGGATCCATAGAAGTGTTATTCCTCGGTGATTGCTGCATATTGGGCGGTCGCCGTTGTGTTTCCAGAATGGCAGGATGATAACATGTCTCCAGTCGGCAGTGATTTCATCATAGACCCAGACACAGTTTATGATGTTTTGAAGCCACAAAATCATACCAGTTCTTTAATCGTATTCGCAAAAATAATAAAATACTTATCACCACGCCAAAATTACATACATTGTGTTGTAGGTATCGGATTATACATCGGCGTGGCCGCTGGCTGTGTAGTCATCATCCTTGCTGTTGTTGTGGCTGTCGTAGCTCTATACAGAAGGTAAGTCCGCTAATTAATACCTTCCTGTTTTGTCTCCCATAATTCCTGTTCTGACATCAGTACAACATTTGATATCTTATAGGGCCTGTTTTTTAGAAGCTAGATCCCACATTACTGTTGGATTTTTCAATGTACTGGTATCATGATATTTGTCTTGCTCGTGAGTCATTCGCTATATATTATAAATAGTTCAACAATATTTTTAACTGGTGTGTTCGTTTGCCAGGTTAGATCATCCCACGCAGCCCTACTCGGCCCGGCAACAAAATCATATCCGACGTTAATCATTTATGATGTTACTAACAAAGAGCGTTTCGGTTCTTTAATTGTGTTTTCGATTTCAGGAAGAGGAAACATCCAAGAGACTCCGATTTCATGTCAAAGCCTTACGTGGCAGCCGATGGAGAATACGTCTACACGCGAAACGATACACCGGATACAGTCGAAGCCGATTCAGCCGACAACAACTCAAGATCCGGCAATAGACTGCACAGCCCATACGAAACAATACAAATGGAGGACACCAATGCAAATAGTGTAAATTCGGGTGGGCAGACATTTGATGCAACACCGTCGGACGCCACCTTGAATGGCGATCAACAACGCATACAGTCGCCAAAGTCCGCAGATTACGACAACACAGACCAAGACATTGCTGACATGTACGCTGTACCAATGAAGAAGAAAAATAAGAGAACATACGAAGAGCAGACTCCGGAAACACCGCCTGACGACGAGACGGAGATTGAACACGAGGAGAACGATCTTTATCAGAGTGCAGACGATGACAATGAGGAATTCGTGGATGACGACATATATGTCGTTGAGAACGATATCTACGATCAATCTAGTGTCGTGCTTTGAACATTTAATATAACTTCATGTACCTGATTATCCGAAGGTCTAGCAATAATAATGTGTTGTAATTCGTATCCCATAACAAACAGACCGTCTTTCATAACTTATTAAAGACGTTAACAGAGATGACAATTTGCATTATCACTGTTGTTGCCTCATATGTGTATTACTGTATTTATATGAATGTCACGCGTTCTAAACACGGGACTGGGAAATACGACAACTTTGCTTCTTCTTCTTCTGGTTTATGATTCAGGGAGGTCGTCACGTGTCACACTGGAGATCCTGAAGCCAAGTCGTAACTTTGTTACAGCATAGAAGTCTAACTAATATTTCTTTATAATGTTATTTAGTCCAAATGTACAAATTGATATGTGTAAGCATGTATTCTAAGGCCACGTTTCTTGATGATTTGCACATATTGTTGCAATAAAACGGGTAGCGTTGTAATTAATTTATGTTCAATGTGTAACGATTGTTACGAATACATTTTATTGCGTGAACATCGCTCTCTTCGTTATAACATTCGCACAATAACAATGATGTGTACAATTATATTGCATAAATGTCCACAAACTATTTGGTTGGGTTACACTGATTGTCTTCTTTCCTGTTATGAAAATAAAATGAAATAAATCCGGCAAATCCATATGTAAACGTCCTAATTCATGGTCCAATTGATAGTGGAATTACAACAAGTCAATATCACGAAGGAAATTACACTGTATTACGCAGCTCCTATACTGGAGGGGAACTATGTTCACATTACGATAAAAGACTTAAATAAGTTGCCACTGGCTGTTGACATGACATTTTGGCATGCTTTGCATCTAGCAAAACGGATCAAATGGTATAAATCTACTGTTAAAATTCCCAACACCCGTCTGGAACAACAACCCGATATTGACGTTTTCTAGCGACCCCTATGGGAGGCACAATCCACCTATGCGGTGCTGTAGTTATGCAATGAAACTTTTTAGACCCTTGATATTTCTAGTCAGAAATGTACATGTGAAAATGATTCGAATTAGTTAAGTTCCCATTTTGTGTGCGAACATTACGTGATTTGGTTGACAAATCACGCGAGCAGTTATATGTATGGCGACAGCAAAACATTCAGGTAATAAAATCCCTTTTGAAAACCGTGGGAACGCTCGGACGCGACGAGTCGCGCATTGTGTTCGTCTGTCGAAGAATAAACCCGATAAAGAAGGGAATTTTATGTCGTGTAAAACGCCGCAGGCCAAACGACATGGCCGACATGTAATATTAGGGGTGGTGTCAACGGGTAGACCGAACTGTTGTCGATCATATCCAATATCAGGCCATTGTGTGCCATTAGATAGATTCACAGGGCCGGTGTCCAACGGACCAGACACGTAGATGCACTGTGATGTAGTCTACGATAGGGCAAATTGGTTGTCCACTTCTAAATGGTGTTATCGTGCACCGTGTTATATTGTATCTGAAAATCATGATATATTGTAGGCGTGACTACTTTGAGCTGCCGACAAGAAAGGTTACTTTTGCCATATGCTATCAAAACTTCAGTGTCTCTTGAATTATTACCATTGGATTAAATTGCGTTGACGGAACGGTTTTGTTCGAAGAAATGTATCATGTCTGAGACGACCCCAAATGAAATGGGAAGACTGCGCTAATTTCTCAACCGGCAACATTAACTATTATTGCCATCGGGCAAACCCGCTTACATAGCTCATATTTGTTGTGGTGATGTGCTGGTATTTCATGATTTCATCCGGCGGATAAGACTCTACCATGATGTGGTTTTATTCAATCACATCACAAAGGAAGGATTAAACTGAACGGTGTGTCGACCGATGCAGGTTAAACTTTGGATATAACATTCGGTGACGTTCGTAACACCCAACATGCGAGGATACTAATTCCTGGAGTCATCATGCTGCTGGTAGCGTGTCTCGTGGCTGTACTGTTTGACCGTTGGTCAGAGGCAACAGGTGAGTGACCTTGAACTAGTCTTGTGGAGCAACTTCTCACGTCCGGTGATACCCACAACAGCAATCCCTCCAAAATACGCAACAAGTGTTTATTATAACTTAACACAAATTAGTGTAAATTATTGAACAAACGTAAGAGTGTACATGTATAAGCGGCTGTGCGTGTACATGTGCCTGAGTGTTAATATGTAATGTTTGCAAGCCCATATAGTAATCAAGTGTATTTGGACGTGGGTTTTGCAAACACATAGATATGGAAACACTCACGAGCTTGTCCGCATTTCGACGTGCTTGTATGTATTATAAAGTGAGTGACATTTCGACGTGCTTGTATGTATTATAAAGTGAGTGACATTTCGACGTGCTTGTATGTATTATAAAGTGAGTGACATTTCGACGTGCTTGTATGTATTATAAAGTGAGTGACATTTCGACGTGCTTGTATGTATTATAAAGTGATTAAAACGTATGTATTTCAAACATTGTGTTCCATCCAACTACTGAATTGCTGTACTTTAAATGGTATGTACATGGGTTCTGGTAAGCTTGATATTTCGGCAATTGGAAGTGATGATATGTTATTTAGGTGACCAGTCATAGCATAAGCGGCAATGGCGGATATTAACGTTGGTCTCCCTTACGTTATCGTCCTATTACATCCTTAAGCCTTGTGTCCCCCTCTTCTGCCACAAGCATTCTTTCTCCCCCCTCGTCCCTCTCTCTGTCTCTGTGTGTCTCTGTGTGTCTCTGTGTGTCTCTGTGTGTCTCTGTGTGTCTCTGTGTGTCTCTGTGTGTCTCTGTGTGTCTCTGTGTGTCTCTGTGTGTCTCTGTGTGTCTCTGTGTGTCTCTGTGTGTCTCTGTCTGTCTGTCTGTCTGCCTGTCTGTCTGTCTGTCTGTCTCTCTCTCCCTCTCTCTCTCTCTCTCTCTCTCTCTCTCTCTCTCTCTCTCTCTCCCTCTCTCTCTCTCTCTCTCCCTCTCTCTCTCCCTCTTGCTCTATCTCCATATTCCCCCCCTCTCTCCCTCGCCATCTCTCTCTCTCCCTCTCCCTCTCCCTCTCCCTCTCTCTCTCTCTCGCCCTCTCTCTCTATCCCCCTCTTTCTCCCCCTCTCTTTCTCCCCCTCTCCCCCCCTCTCTCTCTCTCTCCTGCCCCTCACACCTTTTTATACTGTGGAATTGAGAATGAAGGCGATACTGAAGAGAAGATAGAGGTACGAGGAGGTGCGACTGACGTTCGAAGGGGCGATGTCAATTGTGAACTGTTAAAAACACTTTATTTAATATTATTAGATTTCCTGTGTAGTATAGTCGTTGCCTCGCACTAACAAGAACACGAAGTTCTACGTAATTATTTACAACAAAACTCTCCGTATGCTGTAAGCACAGAGACACCACTGTTGCAGGTGTCGCTATCGCCAACTGTCCCGATGGATGGTATCATTGGGCCGACAACTGCTACTACTTTTCGACTAGCTTTAAGCCGTTGGTAGATGCGGAAGTCGCCTGCAACGAAATGTCGGCCCACCTCGTCAGTATACACAGTCTGGGGGAACATACATTCCTGACGAGGTCGTAAGTACCAATACGTCCGGTTAGTCTAAGACAAATAGTAATTCGTTGTTTATAAGTGGAAGTCGCTAATCAATGGTCTACAATCAAAGTCACATGAAGTGTAAATGTTTGTAAAACGACTTTTAAATTATGGAACAAGTTATGTCGACTTTACAAATATTAGATTATCCTTTTTTAATCGTTTATTGTTGGGATTCTTTGGATGCATCTCCTCTATATTATATACAAATAGTTATCTACAAAAAGGTGGCCCAGTTGCCTATTGGTTTACAGGGCCGAAACCAGGGTTTGCCCTCAGGGCGTCGGGTGTCTAATAGAATATGCTCGCCAAACTTATGGCGGTCGGATCACAATAATTATGGTCTTCACGATTTACAATATACGCAATAGTGCTTAAGCAAAAGCATAATATTTTGTTCGTAGCGTTGTTGTTTTAAACTGTCAACAATGAAATGTGATAGACTGTATAATACGATATATTTTCGAGTTTAGAGTGATACCCATTATATATGGTAACTATTATTTATTCAGACAAAACGCCAGCAAAAGTGTGTATACAAAAAATTAACATACCCTAATATTCAGTTATTATGAAATGCAGGATATATTTCAATTTAATTGGGGACATAACCATTATGAGATTCGTGTTGCCGCTTCCTGAAAACGAACATATGTACTGTCAAGCAGCAAAATAACGGGACTATTCTGATTGGCTCAAACTACTTAATGTTGCGGAGTTTTAACAACAGTTCCATTCGCGGGATGACTCGGCCGCTCTAACCATGTCAAGATTAATTCGAAAAAAGACAAACATTATTGACGTAGAGCTTCAATTTACAACGTTTTGTTATTTAAGGCAAGTTATCAATTAATCCGACATTGCTCTCCTACCGATCACATGATTGTGAGTGTCAAATATAACAGTGATAGTTTACGTGTTCGTGTTCGTGTTTTAATAAGACTATAGAGTTCCGAAATATTTCACACAACTCATCAAAAATACATTTTGTCATTAATGGGTGGGTGTTCACCACATGACCATCTTTAACGTAATCAACGCCTTAATTCGTCCACAACTACAGAGTTATACGTCGTGATTTGGCTGTATAATGTTATTGTAGGAGAGGAATCAAGGGTTACGACCACTGGCTAGGACTGCGGAGGAACACGAGCGTAGAGGAACTGCTTGCCGTCAAACGAGCAGACTGGCATTGGTTCGACGGGACCAGGTTTGATTTCTACCATTGGGCCGACTCGCAGCCGAACAGCAATGCTGCGTGCGCTGTGCTCACCAAAAAGATAGGATTGTGGGACGACAGATACTGTAGCAGACATCACAGATTCATATGCAAGAAAGGTGAATAATTCATTCAGTAATGGCAGCATATAATTATTGGCTTGTATAAAGACGGTGTGTGTGTGTGTGCGCGCGCGCGCGCGCGTGCGTGCCTGTGTATGTGCGTATGCGCGCGTGTATGTGTGTGTGTTTGCGTGTGCGTGCGTGTGTGTGCGTGTGTGTGTGTGTGTGTGGTGTGTGTGTGTTTGCGTGCGTGTGTGTGTGTGTGGTGTGGTGTGGTGTGGTGTGTGTGTTTGTGTGTGTGTGTATGTGTGTGTGTGTGTGTGTGTGTGTGTGTGTGGGTGTGAGTGTGTGTGTGTGTGTGTGAGTGAGTGTGTCTGTGTGTGTGTGTGTGTGTGTGTGTGTGTGTGTGTGTGTGTGTGTGTGTGTGTGTGTGTGTGTGTGTGTGTGTGTGTGTGTCGGTGTGTAAAATAGAAACTATGTAAAAGTTGCGTGCATGTACCCAGCTGATATTATGAACTGGTCGACTCCGCGTGCGTATGTGTTCCTATGGTCGTGTAAATATCTACCGTATGTGTTATTTTGTATTTGAAGAGTTCCTTTATACACTGATGTCGTTCTGTTTATTTGCAGCACCAACAATATCTACAACAACACCTAGGGTAGTGACAACAATACAAACTACATCTACGACAACGACAACACCAACCCCAGTGAAAACAACATCCACAACAATGACAACACCGACGCCAGTGACAACAACATCTAGAACAACGACAACACCGACGCCAGTGACAACAACATCTACAACAAAGACAACACCGACGCCAGTGACAACAACATCTACAACAACGACAACATCAACGTCAATGACAACAACATCTACAACAAAGACAACACCGATGCCATTGACAACAACATCCACAACAAAGACAACACCGACGCCACTGACAACAACATCCACAACAAAGACAACACCGACGCTAGTGACAACAACATCCACAACAAAGACAACACTGACGCCATTGACAACAACATCCACAACAAAGACAACACTGACGCCAGTGACAACAGCAACCACAACAAAGACAACGACAACACCAATGCCAATGTCGACAATGACAACATCTACAATAAATATAACACACTCGTCACTGTTGACAACGACTACACGAACGCAAGATACAACATCAACATTTATAATGATGACAACACCGACGCTATCAACTACGAAAACGATATCACCGAGACCAGTAACAACATCAGCGACAAGGATGACATCACCGAGACCAGTAACAACATCAGCGACAACGATGACATCACCGAGACCAGTAACAACATCAGCGACAACGATGACATCACCGAGACCAGTAACAACATCAGCGACAACGATGACATCACCGAGACCAGTAACAACATCAGCAACAACGATGACATCACCGAGACCAGTAACAACATCAGCGACAACGATGACATCACCGAGACCAGTAACAACATCAGCGACAACGATGACATCACCGAGACCAGTAACAACATCAACGACAACGATGACATCACCGAGACCAGTAACAACATCAGCAACAACGATGACATCACCGAGACCAGTAACAACATCAGTGACAACTATGACACCCAGTCAAGAGACAACACAAAACCTAATTACAACTGAAACATCAACAACAGCAGCACGCAAACCAATTATAACAGCAACAATATCTGCACCAGCAATTACGTCCACGCCATTTAGAACATTAGCACACACAACATCCACAATAACACTAACCACACCAACATCAAAGACAATAACCACATACACAGCGACGACAACAGCTACACCAGTAGTAACAACAGTTACTACTACAACACCCACACATAATTCAACACCTACATCTCCTTTAAATGCTACCACCCATAACACTACAGCATCAGCAACAACACACACACGTCCCAGTACACACACAGCACAGAACCATCCAACTCCACACACGTCCACTGGCGAACTGACCGGGAGCTTATCAACGAACATTCATGAAACCACTCCAGAATCGGTGGAGGTCGGTGGTACAACACGGCTAATGGAGGAGTACACGCTCGATAGTACAGACGAGCTCATAGTCAACAGAAGAACGACAGGAATATTCACAAGACCTTCCGAGGGAGTAACTCAACAGTATACGGCCTCGCCTGACCTGTCGACATCCAGTTCACAGGGCCCGCGAACTGGACAAGAAAAAAATGCCAGAAGGACGTCAGGTCAGTAATAATGATATCGTTATATGCTGTGTGTTTGTGTGCGCGCATGTGGGGGTGCGATTTGCGTGCGTGCGCGTGTGCCATAGGTCAGGACTGGTGAAATACATAAAACAACAGGTTTCTCACATGGATTACTAATACCATGCACCGACATATTTCAAAAATGTTACTACTTAAATTAAAAGACCCTGATATGGATGGTGGCATAATTAACTGGATTGCAATTGTAAATATGTTTTGAGTGGGATCTTTTTTTACAGGAAACTCATCAAACGTGGGCTTACACATCGGCGTGACCTTTGGTTGTATTGTCTTCATCGTTGCGGTGGTGGTGGCGGGAATGGTAGTATGCAAGAGGTACGTTCAATAAACCATCATATTAAGTAACGTGTTCCGAGGACCAGTTTAAACCCTGCTAATGACAGTGTCTTTTCCTTTGTGCATTTAGAAAGTCAGTGTTCAGTATCAGATCCTTTTTTCAAGATTTTACTCGTTATTAATAGCAATTAATCGTAAATCTACATATCCTCTCGAGAGACATCTAGTTTACCAGAAGTGTCAACTCAATATCATGTCACTGCATATCACACCCAACAGTTCCATTCGATCTAGCTATTCTAAGTTGTGCTCTACGCTAAAAATAGTAGGTCTGCTGATGAAAAGCGCAAAGAGATGGTTATAGCGTGAACATGAATCAGTTGTATTTCGTTAATGCCCTGTACGTCAAATTGTCAACGTTTCACGCGTGCAAATTCAAACTGCGAGCAATGTTTCGGGCAAAATAAACCCAATTGGGCAAGAGGTATATCTTCAAAACAGCTATTCTAAAGTTAAGAACAGTATATAATGATGGAGAGCAGACTTGCATATTCAAGCTATCTTTAATTTCAGAATGGAAACGGAGGAGAGAACAACAGACACTGTGTTCGGCAAACCTTACCCGGTGCCTGCTGCTTATGCCAATAGTGACGCATTGAACACGGTCGTCTCACCCTCAGTCGACGGCATTCCGAAAGCTTCTTGTAGATTATCGGGTTCTACTTATGAATCGATACGTGCCGACGATCTGCGCACCTTCAAACCGGACCCAAATGCAGAGGGGCAATCATTTGATATGACACCACCCTCGGTCGCCATTACGAATGCAGGTCAGCATCAGCAACACTTGCCAGATGACGAAGAGAACGTTGACCAAGACAATGTCGAGCTGTTTTCTGTGCCCGGTAAAAATAAAAAGAGAGCGAACATTTTCGAAATGATTACAATTGACGAAACAGAGACTGGATTAGAAAACGGTCTGTGCGACACTGAGGGTTATGACTTGGACGACCTTGGGGACGACGATGTGACTTTCTTAGACAACGATATAAGCGATCAGTCATGTTTCACCTTTTGACATGCCCGTGTTTAATTACTGTTATATTTAACTAGTTTATATATAATAATTATAATGTCATTTTACTGTTTTTATTTCATCACAATGTATGTATGTGTGCGTGCGTGCGTGCGTGCGTGCGTGCGTGCGTGCGTGCGCGCGCTTGTGTGTTGCAGTATTATTTATTTTGACTGCATTTAATGTAGAGCGCATTGAGCTATCAAAGAAAGTGCGCTATTTCAATTAATTTATTTTCATGATTGTGCATGCAACTGTAAAACGTATATCCATTGATCAACACTGAACGAAATATATTAACACATTAATTAATGCGTTTCAAGAAAGAGAGACTTGAACATTTGTTGTCCCATGGTTTGACAGCAGACAGTCACAAACGCACACCAAACGATCTAACTACTGAAACTTTTTAACTGACTAAGGTTTATCTCCGCATGTATCTGTCATATTTATCTTACAAAAGCCTTATTAAACTAGAGCGACAGCATACCATACAGATCGTTGTTTAATTGCGGCCGTGCAGTTTCTCTCCATACGAAAGACGTATTGGTATTCAACATGAATACAACATTCTATTGACGGCCGCCCGCTAGAATCTAGGGAATTGGTATGTGATAAGGATCGCTTCTTCACGTTGACACGGGTCGACATCTTCGGTAGATATTATAGTGTGTATATTGGTTAGGCTTGCACTACGTTTCGCCGCCCGTACCACTCACCCCGCTCCCGGCTGTACCACTCACCCCACTCCCGCCCGTACAACTCACCCCGCTCCCGGCCGTACCACTCACCCCGCTCCCGGCCGTACCACTCACCCGCTCCCGCCCGTATACCACTCACCCCGCTCTCGGCCTTACCACTCGCCCCGCTCCCGGCCGTACCACTCGCCCCGCTCCCGGGCGTCGCGCCTAATACTTATTCTGGATCTAGTGGGTGTAGTGGGTGTAGTGCAGGAGCGGGGCAAAACGTCCAGTTGTCCCCCCCCCCCCCGCCACTGGGTCTGGCAAAAACCACTGGCGGCCGAACTAAATTTATATTGGGTGGGCTGACCGGAGCTTCAGCACGACTCCGCTGTCAGATGTTGACATCGGAAGACCGAGGGAGGGGTGCTGTTGGAAATGTTTCGAAAGATCTATGGGGCACGCCACCTTAGTGCGCGCGGTCAACAAATTACATGACACACGCCCACCTTGCTTCTCCTGGATCCTCATGTAGGCCTATAGTAGATCCAGCGTAGTGCAACGATCGTTAGGGGTTGATAATTCCCACCAATGTTGTGTTGGTGATCGTTGCCAAGTTGCGGCACACCTCGAGGAAAACACCTGTGTCATTGAAGCTTATCTTTACCTTCCCTATACCACACTTCCTCGGCCACCATTGCCGCCGGCCAACATGCACGGTCGTGTTTAGCTTGCGGCATTCTGGGGCCTGCGACGTCCACTTGGGTGGTTGCAAACTTATACCGTTGTATACATATGTACTAGCTATTTGAGAAGCCATGTTTGTTAACTGCTAGCCCGTCGTAACAATCTTGGATTCCACCATTAGTAAGAAAGAAACACATTGAGCGACCTATGTGTTGCAAACTGGTGGGAATACCAGATAGGTGGATCAGGAAAACGCACGAGAAACGTTGCTTGAGACAATGAGTGTGCAATGTTTGAAGTGGATAAGTATGACATAATTTTATGTAAATTTACCCGTAATACGCCTATTGGGGAATAGGTACGTTACGTTTGTTGCCAACCTGAATGACAATCTAGCAATCATAATTGTGTTGTTTAGGATGGACGAACTGACTACTTACGTACGTGAATGTGTTACTGATTAATACTGTCCTACAGTGGTTCAAAATATTGTATAACGTCTTTCAAAATGTCGTGACTGGACTGGGTATACTTTTAACGGGCGCGAGAATATGCCGTCTAAACGAACTGGGGCACCGATTGAGGAACGTCAGTAGCGCCAGAAATAAGCAACGATCTCCGATACCGAACGGTGAACTTCATAGTGAGAGAGCGTGGGAACCATCGAAAGTTGTGCCGATGCTTTGGGTTTGCCAGGCGATGCGTGACTCCCGACAAAGAAGAGGCACCACGCCCGGTGGCTGTTGCTGCCGGCGGAACACTAGGCACGACGCGTAGCGGTAATAAAGGGTGATGTCAACACGATAGCTGAGTTCTCGGCTTTGACTTTGTATGGTCATTTGTCTGCAGCCTAACTAGGTATGTATACTATAAAGACCACAACATTTAAATAGTACACAATGTGTCATTTATCTCGGATACGTCGTGCTATCAAAGAAATGGTTTTGCAACATTGAACGCCGAATAATCAAATATTACATATGGTCTAGCTGATTAACCTTTGCCACAAATTAAGTTCCATTGATTTAACACGGTGTATTTTACCAACATACTGCGCACATTATTCACAAAGAAATTGCCTTTTATACCACAATATGTTGCATGTCCTTTGAAATGGTGCCATTATCCGGCATACAGGAAACGTTTGCCTGAAGTGACGATCCATACACAGATACGACCCCTGAACCACTCCAAAGCTATGTTGATAATAGAGAAACCCGGATTTTGATGTTTTTCATGAGGTTAACCTGTGGTCGCCAGTTTGAAGAACAGCCCAATGCGAAAGTAGCCGTGCCTTATTGTAGTGGTTAGTATTGAGGTCCCGCTCGTAGCCGAGACACACCGAGACGACCCGGCACTCTCTCACGTCAATATGATTCTGATGCTGGCTGTACTACTACTTGTCAAACAGGCATTGACAGCAGGTACGTGACAGGCCATTGACACGTGTGTTAGTCAGCAGTTGGTGTTTGCCAGTTAGAAGAAATGTATATGTTGCCACTAATGGATAATTGTTAAGTCTTAATTTCCTTGTCGTAATATTGTTAGAAAGGAATTTCTTAATACCGTTATTGTGACACAGTTTTAGGATTTCTGTTACAGTAATAAGAGTAACCACACGAGTATCATTAAAGCTATACATCCTGTAAAGTTTAAAAGAAAAACCTGCTGCTGATTCACTGTTAATTTTTATTAATTCGTATCACCATTCTGTTGTGCATTTGTTCACATTTCCCTGAGCCCGTCTTTAACCATATCACAGGTGCCAAGTAGATCGCTGAGACAGTAAAAGCAGCACTTTTCTTCAATGTTTCTGTAATCTACCTATCCAGGTTCTCGTGTGCGCGACAACCGGTGGCGCTACATCACGGAGTCTGGGTAATCGAGGCTAGTGTGTGAAATAGCCGCTATACTGTAAAACACATAACCACAATCCAATCTTGACTAGACTGGTCCCCACTCCCCAGCCCACTATGTGGAACCACTCTTATATAGCCACATGTGTGTACCATACATACTATCACGAGAACTAGCTTACACCCATGCGTGGAACAACAGACCAAGAGCATAAAGTATTATCATTTTGGTGGCGCCGTCGTGGAGATCACCACTCACTTACCTCAGGTAGGAGGACGATCCTACAAAAAGTCAAAGCAGATTAAACACATCGGTAAATAAATAACTTTAAAAACCTTTCGTCGATGAGTTTCTGGAAGCACATGTGCGTTTCTCTAGCACATGTCCCGCCCACATCTGTCTAGTTTATTCTTCCATCCTCGCTCAGTTGGAGGTGGTTGCTTAGCCGTAAGTAGTAATCATCTGTTTGATCCAAACAGTGGCCAACCTGTTATAGATCCCAACATCCTATGTTATCCTGAACGTGAACGCTTCAGTTGCAGCTCACCAACAACTCCAACTGCAATCCCTTGCCAAGATATTGGGGGCTAAACGTACCTCCAACGCCTCCGCCAAAAATACTGGGTCCTCAGTCTCCCCCCCCCCTTATCCCAAACGAAAGGAATTTACTCTCCTCCGAACCATGATATTCTAAACTGAACTACAGCGATCCAAAACTGTTCAACAAATACAATAATTGTGTTAACTACCAATAATTGTGAATAATAGAGAGGGTCTGCAAGCTCCATGATCTCGATTCCCTTCCCGATCGCGCCACGCCATCAGCTCGATTGTCCAACAATCGAACCAATCGTGTGGCGCTATCGGGATTGGGAAGGGAGCCGAGGAGATTGCGGCGTTTCCAAACACTCTCTGCCGTCACGACTCACAGCTATACTCTGTTATCACGTGACAACGTTATTGAGACCAAATATGACTTGTCGTAATGTATTGTTATCAGTGGCGTATATTTGGGCGCATTGATCCCAAGCTACAGTGGTAAACTAAGCTGCCATAGCTTGGATACGTATGTTTAGGCCTTTCAAAACGCCATACTCGTATCTGGGTGTCTAACATTCGTTTTCCCAGTAGTTATTACTACCGGGAAGGGGGTAGGAGTACCGTTGTACAAGTAATTCGGGTGCATTGGTCTTTCCAGACGGCATAATATAAGGCATATTTAGAAATTATGGAAATACGTTACTATTGGTTATAGAAGCCGATGTCTCCATGTGTCCAGACGGGTGGACTAACTGGACCAACCACTGCTACTACTTTTCGACTAGCTTTAAGGCGTTGGTAGATGCGGAAGTCGCCTGCAACAACATGTCGGCCCACCTCGTCAGTATACACAGTCTGGGGGAACACACATTCCTGACGAAGTCGTAAGTTTCGTTAAATTATGACTGGTGGCTACCTTTCTAAGGAATGGCTATGCCATTTGGCAACATGTTAAAGTCAATACATGGGTATTTTTGTCGATACATAGGTACATTTTGTCAATGTTGAAATAACTGATAATTACCATAAAGGTTAACACTGCAAAATGTAACGTTCCTTGTTTGTGTCGTTTAGTTCAGATTCAGAATCAATGTATTATTGGCAACTTTTCAGTTGGATTATAAAACACAAGAAACATTATGTTAAAATAATTGCAAAACATTGTGTAAGTTGTAGTAGTTGAAGTTATTTGAAACGAACTAACAAATGCATTTTAACATATCGTGGGAGAACAATGTAGAATATAGGTATTTATTTTCTCGTATTTTCCGATGGCGGATGTTATCCCCCAAAAATGTGCCCTCAGACATGTATATTCTTGCGAAGGCCCCTGGCGCCGGGTCCATATCGGACGCACCACCTGTAACGTCTGGTAGGATTTAGTCCTACTGTATATGGTTCTTATGTTTGATGGTCGCAAATAATAGTGACAGGATACCACGTATTGTTTACAAGGTACGTTGGCTAATTTTAGATTGCGTTAGTGTGGCTGTGTGTTATAGGAGAGGAGTCGAGGGCTACGACCACTGGCTAGGACTGCGAAGGAACACGAGCGTAGAGGAACTGCTTGCAGTCAAACAAGCAGACTGGCATTGGTTCGACGGGACCAAATTTGATTTCTACCATTGGGCCTACTCGCAGCCGAACAGCAATGCTGCGTGCGCCGTGCTCACCAAAAAGATAGGATTGTGGGACGACAGATACTGTAGCAAACACCACAGATTCATATGCAAGAAAGGTGAATAATTAAAGACAGCTTTTAGGAGAGACCTGAAAACCTTTCTCTTTAATTAGGCTTTTTCGTAATTTAGTGTTTTTTTAAAAATACATACATGTATATCTTAATGTTACATATGGCCTAAGTAGTAATAGAGGTGGTGTACGATCTACGCTGGCGCGCTCTGGCGGAAATCCTATGTTAAGAGATAGGGGTTTCCCCCAAGACGCTCCAAACCCTTTCCCGCCAATTATGCAAATGAGGTCTTTGGAGCGTCTCGGGGGAAGTGCAATTGACCAATCACGAGCGAGCTGGGCATTGTGGGCGTGGCTAGTTATGCAAATGAGCTTGGAAAAGTAGTTCCGACCCCGGGTTAAAGCATAGGGCTTTTAACCCCATGTTAAAGCATAGGAATTTTTTTATCCCGTGTTAAAGCATAGGGAATTTTATCGCAAAGGTATCCGACCACTTTTCGAATTTTTCCCCATGTTAAAGCAGTCCGTTTTTATCGCAAAGGTATCCGACCACTTTTCGAATTTTTCCCCATGTTAAAGCATAGTCCGTTTTTATCCCATGTTAAAGCATAGGCCGTTTTTATCGCAAAGGTATCCGACCACTTTTCGAATTTATCCCATGTTAAAGCATAGGCCCTTTTATTGCAAAGGTATGCGACCACTTTTTGAATAAAATAACATACCGAACAACATTTGAATATGTCACACACGAGATTGCTTGACCCGTAGGTCCAGGCTCCGCCAAGGGGCCGAGCCGTTATTTGTTTGACTATGACATGTTGAAAATGTGGTGTTATAGTAAGGCGTTATGTATAACAAAAGGATTATAAATTCAACGGAGACCGTTTTGTGTGAAGTAATGTATACGAAATATAGATTACATATAGGACTATGTTACATCAGAGCCTATAGCCTCGTTTTGTTTTGTTTTTCGAACAGAGTGACCATTTTTGAATTAGCCCTTTGGTGTCTGTTATAAAGCCCATACTCGAGACGTGTCTGGACACGTTTGTTTGTCGCAAGTACGCGCACCCTGTGTGACGTCATGATACGCGCAGTAATTTTGGTTCGGAGGGGAGTTGGTCAAACACGTAGTGATTTGGTTAGACCTTGTATTGAACATGCGCGTATATAATGTAATCCCTTCATGTGACGTCAATTAAATAAGTAATTGCGCATGCGCAATAGTGGCTATTCTTATATGTCCCATAGGTTGTGGACCTTTTGATTAGGTGTAGGCCTCTCCTAGTCTATACATTTACATAGGTTCAAAAACATAGATCCAAACCCGATAAAGCATAGCCATAGGCATAGGCATAGAGGCTAAAGGCTATCTGGCCTACAGCGCATAACCACGGACAAACACCTTTCAAACACTGACAAACAGCTCATAACCACTGACAAACAGCTCATAACCACTGACAAACAACTTACAAACACTGACAAACAGCTCATAACCACCAACAAACACCTTACAAACACTGACAAACAGCTCATAACCACTGACAAACAACTTACAAACACTGACAAACAACTTACAAACACGAACAAACAACTTACAAACACTGACAAACAGCTCATAACCACTGACAAACAACTCAAAAACACTGACATGGTATATCGAGTGAAAAATTTCCCTGTTAACCGGTATAAACTGGTATAAATCAAGCCTCAAGGTTCTGTGTATTTGTCCCGTGTTAAGGTATAGGGAATTATACGAACTTGTCAGCTAAAACATTCAAACTACCAGCTAACTGTGTAATATTTTGGTCAAACTGTTTGTCGTGTAACAGTATTTGTCAGAATATCATAGTACTTACCGACGGTCACAGTGGGTATCCTGTTTGTAAACTGTTTTGAAGGGGTATTCCCTGTTCAAACCTCATATATTTTAATAAACACGCTATGAGTGATGCACAATGGCGAATCGATCGACTTGACGCCAAAGGTCATATATCAATACAAGACGACGCAGTGCTCGCTATCTATGTTGTTCGAGGAAAGTGAAGCGTTATGTTAGAACAGTACAGACACACAATAACCTCCCAGATAAGATGTACCAGTATTTATATAGTTTACCGTATTAAGGGCCAAGTGTACAAATGTCCATTGGAACGTTTTTATCTTTTTTCGGACTATAGTATTTAAATTCGTGCTTCTTCGTTAAAACCTGCCAAATTAGCTTCGGTCGTAAAACAAATAAGCTGGCACGGGTAACCGAAAATGAACTCATAGATACATACACGTGGTACGAAACACACAACTGAACCGAATACGCTATTCAAATCGAACTCAGACCAACTAGTTGCGCAAACGAAACACAAACTAGCCACGCCCACAATGCCCAGCTCGCTCGTGATTGGTCAATTGCACTTCCCCCGAGACGCTCCAAAGACCTCATTTGCATAATTGGCGGGAAAGGGTTTGGAGCGTCTTGGGGGAAACCCCTATCTCTTAACATAGGATTTCCCCCAGAGCGCGCCAGCGTAGATCGTACACCACCTCTATTACTACTGGCCTACATAATAATTAAAATGTGTAGTTGTGTTAGCATATGTAACACATGTATTGTAATATTATAACGACTACGTAAAGTATTCTTACGTCATGTTTTAGTTTGTAAACACCCCTGAATCTACTTTGTAGAGATATGTGGTGTATAAACAAATTTTATATAGCCGAACGATTTTGTCCCATTTATCACACATAATTAGTTTTTGTACATGTTCTTGTGCACACAAGATAAGGAATAAAGCAAATATTCCTGTACGTCACCGCAACTGACGCCGATTTGCACTAACTACCATTTCAGAATGTCTCACAGAAACGTCCACGGTTGAGACGACCCAGAGGTACAAGCCCACCGCCATATCAGACCCGCAGGACAGCACCTCGTCGGCTACGAAACCTCCGCACATGAGACCCATGGAAAATAAGACAACAAAATCGGGTGTGTATAAACTTACCGAACGCGTCAACACACACTACAAGTGATACAATTAGTACTGTTGGAAAAATATAACTGCAATAAAATCAAAGCGCCGTGGATACGCCAAGAAACGGTATATTCTTTACCTTGTCTCTCGGTGTTTACTACGTGCGTATGTGTAATGGCCACAATTATGTATTTTTTAATTACAGGCTTGTACATTGGAATTGCTGCAGGATGTAGTGTCGTCATTATCGCTATGGTGGCGGCGGCTGTAATTGTACACATAAGGTATGTCCAACTCAAGTAACCAGTTTCAACAAATACTTCGGGATGACAGTGTGTTCCTACCATGTCTTAATAAGTCCATTGTAAATTTGCACATCATAAATCAAATCTGTTTTCCAACCAGTGGTTAAAATGTAAGATTTCGTGTATTAATTCCGGCATAGACTTCTCTGGTCGTCTGTACACAGATCCCTGCGGTCTTGACCTTAAGGCCGATATGTATATTAACTGACATGTTAGCTGTGCTACAGATCTGTGTTGTGTCACCAATAACCGACTATTGCTACTCCGGTGTTTCGTCGAGGTGTGTACGATTAACTTTGAACAAGGCAGCTTAAGCAAAACCGTACAATATCCGTCAACATCAATTGTACTGGTGTCATGTAACATCTTATCGCAAATTGTTTAACAAGCACATGTTACTTTTGTAATAATATTACTTGCATTTTTAATTTAAAATTCTTTTGCAGGGCGAGATCAAAGTCACGTAACACGGTTGTGATTATCGAACGTCACGCCAAACCCGACGGCGACCACCTCAAAGAAAACAACTACGAATTAGACATAGAGAAAACCAGCGGCGCGGCAGACATGACAATAAAACAAAATATCAAGCAGCAATATCCTCGGTACGAGTCTGTACACATAGAAGATTTGCACACCGTTGGTGGAGACGCTACTGGTTCACGTGTGCATTCATCTTGCGATGCGTCACTTCCGACTGCCCGAGAGAACACCGATCAACGGCAGATCCACCATCCGTTGTCCGACGAAAGCGTCGACGAAGACATCGCCGTCTCGCTGGAGAACGAACTCGCTAACGAGTCAACACCAGCGGACGAAATGGGACCAGAACAGCAAGACAGCGATCCTTGTCGTAGGACCGCCTGTGGAGAGACCGTGAATAACGACATGGTAGTCGTAGAAAACTATATGTACGAATCGATTGGTGGCGCCACTTCGTAACTTTGTTTGGTGTCCAGTCGTCAAGGTGATCCGCCATCTTGGCTATACACAATCGCCCGCTATGCTTTGGCTATCGTAGCCTCGATTATCCAGGCGCCGTGAGGTGGCAACATTGTCCCATCACAACGGTCTGGATTATTATGTTCCAGCCAATTTTACCGGTAGGGAGCTTTACCCCAGATTCGGGTAGAGACGATGATTGGTTCTCAGGCCAACTATGAAATAACAAATTAAATAAGGATACACTTTTATCAGATAATACTATACTATAACTATTCAACATTACACTTATATTGAAACATGTCACACAAAAAATAAACCAACCTTTTTTCGTAGTTTAATACCTTTTAATCATATGCATATTCTCAAGCAGCCAGACGAGAGTCGGTTAAGCGAGACTATGGCTACCATGGTCCATTGTACTCAAACAATGCAGCAGCATTTTAAAGGACAGTACCACTACCAAAGCGTGAGAGTTCTTCAGATGACCTACCAAAGACGCACAATTGCAAAAATAGTGGACTGTTTCCTTCGTATGATTGGAATAGACACTGATGCGCCTTCTTGCAGTTGTTGTGCACTATACAGTCCGCCAAGAGCCGTTGCTAGGATACAAGACTGGATGTCACGTAATCACCAATCGTCCCAACTGAGTACAGACAAGTGGTACTGGCCATTTAATACCGACCGGTAACATCAGTATTGTACTCTGAGCAGTAACTCAGAAATGTTATTGCCAGGCTCAGTGGTAATGGTCATATTTGCAGGAAGTTTGTTGAATCGGTTGTACTTTGTCCTACTTGATTGTGGCAACCACACGCACATCAAAGAGCTATTAGATGAACTTGCGATTAACCCTGTCTGCATCCACTAAGAGCTGAGTATATATTTTAGTGTCTTGTATACAATCTGAACGTTTCATAAGTGAAACATTCAAACTGCAAACAAAGGCGGTGTGTCGGTGTGTGTACCAGTAGCATCAACAAGGAACAGACAATGTCGGTGACAACGGAACCGTCTCCGAGATGCCCACTTGGTGGGGGAACTGTTGCAACAGGTTCGGAGTCTCCTTGACTCAGTCTAGATGTCTAGAAAACAATGCAATGTGTATACATTACATTTTATTTATGTACAATATCATGATTTATACTTGAACACAAAACGAATTATAATTGTGTACCTCAATCGACAGATAGACAGACAAATAAAACAGACGATTAATGGTTGTCCAGTTAAAAATATTTCACTAGTCCATGTTTTACTGTTCATGAGTCGGTTTCAGATGCTGAAGCTCAAATGTGTGGATGTGTCCTTGACTCCTTATTCAGATCACTATCTACCTTGTCATCAGACGGCAATACAACATGCATTCATGTCTCAAGAGTAGTACAGCTTGTGTCTTGTTGAAGGGTAACTGTACATTTGAGCTGCTGCCCCATGCTTGTGAAAGTCTTGCATGAAGACACATCCGTGTGAAAATTTCCTAGTCAACAATCCAACAGCTGCAATGAAACATAAATGCTCTGTGACTAACCACAATTAAAACGAGAAACATAATAAGTAAGTAAGTAAATGGATATTTTTCCAACAAAAGAACAATATATACAGTGTTTATGGTATATCAGAATTATTATGTCAGAAAAAGGGGTATACTGAAGAAACTCTTGTATTTGTATACACCTAATAAACTACAATGGAATATACAGGTTGTATTATAATTGGACTCCTCTATAATAAGGTTGTATTATAAGATAAAATAAGATAAGATAATGCTTTATTGTCTCAACTATGGAGGTAGGGTGGTCTGGTTGTTGCCACATATCGCAGAGAACATTAATGTATACATTGGTACACTTATCCAGTGGAACATGTATTAATGTACAATGGTGTTATTGTGTATATCAACACTGGGCAGCGTGGTGAGTGATGTGTTGGCAAGCACGTCAAATCAGTTTAATTTAGCAGCTAATGGCTGTGGTTTTGGAAGCCAGTTTGGATCGCACAATTTAATCTTCAACTTTCCCACCATCTAGTAGTGGCGTTGGTTTTATCTAACATGAAACACATATATGAGTTTGAACTTAGTGAACTAATGAGGCCACCCCTTACCTATATGAGTTTGAACTTAGTGAACTAATGAGGCCACCCCTTACCTATATGAGTTTGAACTTAGTGAACTAATGAGGCCACCACTTACCTATATGCACAGACTGTACATAATCTTTAATATGTAAAAACATATTTTAAAACAAATCTTACCAGCTGCGGCAGAATTTTCTCAAAGTGCTCTATCATCACAACTGAAGAACATTCATCCTGTAACAAAAGGAACAACATAAATGGGCGATACACATGTATACATTCAAGTAACATGTGAAAGAGAATATCAAGATAAACCATATCTTGTTTACATAATATTTTATTCACGGTATATAAAAGAATGTGACAAGCACCAAAAAACATGCATCTAAAACATGGATCATTCACAATTGTTGTTGTATCTTTGAGTTGCCTAGACAGAGAGATTAGGGACAGGGAGACACACCAACAATGTGGACAGACAGACACTCCGGAATCTAATGAGACACTATGGCATTCCAGAAAAGGTAATCTCCGTGATCCCGAGCACCTACCAAAGAATGTCATGATCCCGAGCACCTACCAAGGAATGTCTTGATCCAGAGCACCTACCAAGGAATGTCTTGATCCAGAGCACCTACCAAGGAATGTCATGATCCCGAGCACCTACCAAGGAATGTCATGATCCCGAGCACCTACCAAGGAATGTCATGATCCAGAGCACCTACCAAGGAATGTCTTGATCCAGAGCACCTACCAAGGAATGTCATGATCCAGAGCACCTACCAAGGAATGTCTTGATCCAGAGCACCTACCAAGGAATGTCATGATCCCGAGCACCTACCAAGAAATGTCTTGCCAGGTGGTGCATGGAGGACGACTATCAGATAGTTTTGAAGTAAAGACAGGGGTTTGGCAGGTATGCCTGCTGTCGCCTTTCCTGTTCATCCTCATGATCAACTGGATTATGAGAACCACCACGGACGGGAGACGAAATGGCACACAGTGGACACCATGGACTCAGCTGGAGGACTTGGACTATGATGATGACCCGGCACTACTACCACACACCCACAAACAGACGCAGAACAAAATTACATTTTTGGAAGCAACATCAGCAAAGACAGGTCTGAAGATCAACAGATGCAAAACCAAGATCATGAAAATACAGAGTAGGAACGACTACCCAATTACAGCAGGCGGAGAGCCCCTGGAGGCAGTGGATTCCTTCCTACTTAGGGAGCATGACAAACAAACAAGGTGGTACAGAGGCAGATGTTGCAGCAAGAGTGGGCAAGGCTGGACAGCATTCCTGATACTAAAACACATCTGGAATTCCACACACAAAAATCTGGATTTTTAACTCCAATGTAAAGTCAGTATTTGTGTTGTATGGCTCTGAAACACGGATAATAACAAAAACAACACTAGGCAAAATCCAGGCTTTCTTTAATCGATGTCTGCAAAGAATTCTATGCATAAAACGGCAAGACAAAATCAGAAATGAGGAGCTATGGGAAAGGACTAGCCAAGAACCCGTTGCCAAGCAGATCCTGAGGAGAAAGTGGGGTTGGATTGGACACACACTGAGAAAGCCAACAACAAACATCACAAGACAGTCTCTGATGTGGAATCTTCAAGGAAAAAGGAAGGCCAAAAAACATATGGCAAAGGAACACAGCTGCAGAAGCACAAAGGAGTGGCTCCACCTGGAAATCAGTCGAGACGTGGCTAATTATGTTCTCTCACATGTGTACGATGACGTCATTAGTCATCATATGTGACCCATCTTAACAAAATGAGTCGCATGTCAGAAATGTTTAATATTGAGTTATTCATAGCATTGGAAAGAGCAGAATTTCTGCTTTCACATGATGTATCTTGTAAGAAGATATCGTAATTATAACTGAAGTTATGGCTTAACAAACACATGTGGGGTAGAAACCTTCAAACTCAGAAAACGGCCGTCAAAGTTGATGCAAATTATTCGTTGTTTCATGAAATGTACCTTAGTTACCGTCTTCCAAGCTCTCTGGAAGTCACAGAATGTAGTTATTAGCATATGTATGCCCATATATGGGAAGATGACGGGTCAAACTTCGTGGTGATATCCCATATGTTAGGAGCGTTCCAAAATTAGCAGTTGCGAACGTGCGCAATTAGTGTCATTTTCGGCATTATTTTAAGGAAATCAAGCGGAACACTTCACACAGCTCTACAAAAATCGCTTTAAAATACACAAAACAGAGTTAGTTAGTGGGTAGCTAGAGAAGCAATTGATAAAACGAATATCAAAGAATAATTTTCAGGGGAAATCTCAAAATCGATGGATTCGCGATTTGTTCACATAAACGGCATTTATGGAAAATCTGATTTACCGACATCCGACTCATTTTGTTAAGATGGGTCACATGTGTATTAAGAAAGTTTATGTGGTTTGCAGACTCTACAAGGTAATTAACATCTTGGACATGTTAGGAAGAATTTGTTTGACTAAAAATGAACTATCCTGAAGACTGTTCAATGAGTAATACTACAGTAAGTGATAACATTTTAAATATACTGTACCTGTGCCACTTTAGATGCTCTGGCAGCCCCTTCTGTAAAAAAACATACAAGTAATTTTACACCATTACCATACTGAAACATTGTCAACCAATTGGTAAACTTTCACCACAAGTAAACATATATTTGTTTCCCAAAGTAACACAACAGTTAATTGCTAATTTACTTACCATCTTGTGGTCGCAATTTATTGCAAATTGCAATACAAATAGATGGTGGGTAACCCATATACCATTTATTCATTAGGTGGGGCAGGTTCTAGGCAACGTTAGTTGTCTAAAATAATTTGTGGTAATTATAAATCCTGTTAGTAATCTATATTACATTAGTAAAAATAATTATGTGTATTATAAACAACTTGGTATATTGTTTACTAAAAAACTATGCAAACAACATGAACTGTTTAACTGCCGAATATGTTGTGTACTGCAAAGTGATGTTCATGCAAGCACAAGTAACAACAATTAGGTGGGCGACTGACCTGCCACAAACACTCGTAACAATTCCGCAGCCAGTTTTGCGGTGTCAGCATTTACTGAAAACACACAATTATACAATGAAAAGTAAACCATCCATCAATGTCATGGTTGTAACAAAATATATTACCAGTCTGAATAAACATTACATTTTCTTGCAATTTAGCTCAAGTACTGGGGTAACAACATGATATTCTGGCCACGTTGGGTTGGCAAGGCAGAAGCTTTGACATAGTATAAATTCTAGAATTCAGGTAAAGAATATACATAATACTTTGGCAAGGTGACAATGTGGCAAAACAGTTGCTAGTGTTCTCTTATTTGCAGGGTAATAAAATATATTAGTTTTTGTATACAGTGTAATTGTTAGAAAAATATTCCAAAATGCCACACAAAAACAATGTGGATATTTACATTGTCATGTATTTGTGTTACTTACTTTTGACTTTGTCATCTTTGAAATGTAGCTGCATCAGTTTTGATGCAGTTTCCTGCAAGACCACAATACTGGTCAATACTCAGACAATAGTGAGAAATACTCCACCCAAACTGGAAATGATTAGTAACTTGCTGGGGTTGATTCCACATCTATGATTCCAAATCTAACTAACTTTTTTGATTATTTAATCAGCATGAAAGAAATATTTAAAATTAAGAATAAGAATTACGTGGCTATTATAATTATTACGAACACATAATGACATATTATATGTCCTATATATACATAAACAACAGGTAAAACCGTTTTCATAATGCCCTAATAATATAGGCCAGTTAAGTAAAAGATTACCGGCTATTACACTGTTCGGCACTGGCACTGCACTACACAAACCCACTTGTCAACTATCAATCATTCAATGTCAATGTGATTTTTTTATACTTCTGAATTGTGTGTGTGTGTGTGCAGCCGCGAGCGATATATGGGGTATCTTTACTTGAAATAAATTTCGTGTTAGGCATATTACATAAATGGATAGTATCCGATACGGCAGTGTGTCAGCGGATGCTTCTACAGCATGGGAAACAAATGCTGACAATATTTCATTGAAGCTATATTTCATTGAAGCAATTCAAATTCAATATACCTGCTTGAAACTGGCGCCAGTTCCATCCATCTTGTGAACTTCCCTAGCCTCGATTATCCAGTCGCTGTGAGATGGCAGCACTTAAGCGCTCCTCGTTTTTCCTGGTGTCGGGCTAAAGTCGGTTATATAATAATATTGATACATTATTATAATTATCAACAATTGGCATGTCATCCGAGCTTAACATATCAAATTATTTAATTTGCCGTGAAAACACTGTACTGTTTTCGCAACACAAATGTCAAAATAAACTGTGTTTAACTAATGTCCTCACACTCCAAACTCCGCGATGTGGCGCCACTGTTAGTAGCATACTCGCGTCCATCGCACACTTGTAAGAAAGGCAACCGAAGCATGAGGGCCTTTTCACTGATTTAAATGGATACACAAGCTGATCATTATTAAAACAAAAATACCAGGAAACTAGAATTATTCTGCGCGAACGTAACTACATTACAATAACAATAATAATAGGGTAACTTCTTTTGCGCCCAAACCAAGCTCAGGGTCGCACCGAAACAAAAAGATTGGTCCACCTAAAAATCCATTAGGTCCTATATATATATATACTTCCTTCCTTCCTTCCTTCCTTCCTTCCTTCCTTCCTTACTTACTTACTTACTTAATTATATCCTCTTTGTGTGATGTAGTTCGCCAGCACAAAATATGTCCAGTCCCCTCTGTCTTGGTCTAGACTATTGTGCTGGTGTTCCCCAAGTAAATTACCCAGCAGCCTATAATTTGTCATTAATCATTCTTCGGCATATGTTGTTTTGATCTACATATTTTTTTGATTCTCTCTGGCCTCCAGGTTAGCGGTTAGCTAGGGCATTGCCTTGGTGGCTTCCGGGGTTGGTTTTTCGGGAGTACACCGTGCATCTTCACAGCTGCAGATGTAGATTTGCGAATGCTAACACGCTTGTCCCAGTCGCGTTTTGATGTTTTCTTCTGCACCTCCTTGGATAAATGTCAGTTGGATTTATTACAGCACTTGATAGAGCGTTAGTGTCTCTTTCACCCAACTCATCATAATCAACTTCTAATGAAGTCACAGCCGACGCATGTCGATGTTTAACATGCGTGCAAGCTGACTGCCTACGAATTTCTACTCTTGTTTGTCATGTTCGTGTTTCAAGACATGCTCAGGCTTTTGCATGATTGGCCTCTCGATCGTATTACCACTAATGACATTGTCTCAACATTATCAGTCTCATTCTCAAATTGCACCTCTTGTTGTCTTTCTTTCAATTGGCCAACTGCCAGATCCAGGTATATCAAACATGTGTTTATCAGTAATATTCAGTATACAATACGTACATTACCTAGCCCAATCCAGTAGCGTAGTTGACTTGGGGTGTGTGTTTTTCTACCTGGAACGCTTTTTCCAGGTCAGTGGGGTAGTGTTGGTGATTTCCCGATTGAGCGGGGTAGTATTGGTGATTTTCCCGATCGAGCTAATGTTGCAGATTTGTCCGATCAAGGGAGATAGTGTTGGAGATTGTCCCGGTCGAGGTGGTTAATGTCGGACGCCTTTCAAAAAATGTAACAATTTTAATTCAAGCCCGCGTGTTTCCCACTATACAGGGAGCGAAGTATGCATGTATATATGGTATTACTACATTGAGAACAGTGGCGTAGCCAGAGGGGGAGCCAAGGGGGCCATGAAGGCGATTTTCCCAGCGGCTATTCACTGTCTCGCAGCAAGTATAGAGCTGATGCAGTATCGTAGTGCTATCATACGGGATGGCCCACGATGCTTCGAAAATATTCTCATTCACAAGACCATCGTTGCATTCATCAACGTAAACACGTCCTTCGTGTAAATCTTCGCCGACTCGATAAAGGAATAACTCAATCTTTTACCTGGAATCGTTGTACAAAGTCATGTACAACATAACGTTTATTGGAATCGTGACATTACATCAAATGTGGCAGCTTATGATGACAGATCAATACTTTTTATGTATGAGGTATTACCCAACGGAGTAAGCTATAATATATCTTGTTTGTGTGTGTGTGTGTGTGTGTGTGTGTGTGTGCGTGCGTACGTGTGTGTGTGTGTGCGTGCATAACTGTCTTAAATGTGAGTGCCAACACATGCTACATATACTACAGTTGGAAGAGGTTTGTTGTAGAGGCGTGGTGGACGATGACCATTCTCTCCGATATTCACTTCTCCGTGCACTGTTTTGTTTCTCCTTTGTAGTCGTACCATTTAAATGAGACTCAAAGGAACAAAATCCACCAGGTTTTGTTACGATTTAAACCAGGTTTTAGAAAACGGAAAATATTTACGATTGCTCGTGATTCCGCATCGGCACAACAAACTAATATTTTGCTACGACTTCTCTCTGCCAGTCAATACTGTGTACCTTCAATATCGTTATGTGTTCTCGTGCCTTGCAATGGCTCTGTGCGCGCGCCCGAAAAGTGAGTGGACAGAGTGAAGCATTTCAACAGTGTTATTTGAACTTTAATACACATTGCTCTCAAGACATATATAAATACAATTCTAATACGTTTCGGTTGTCTGACAATAAAACAACATCACGTTCATTATGTTTAAATACAAACGTGACACTCTTTAACCTGTCTATTACGAGTAATAATTACATATATCAAACTTAAACGCGATCCACAATGTTTTACATGTACGCTAAATCTCCGTCTTCTTATAGGTGTAATGCCGTAGTATCTATCTATTCCCGTTCTGTATTCACGACTCTACAAAGGCATCTGTATTGAAGGCATATCGACCAGTTTGGCGACACATTGCATACGTGTTCCGTCGTCTCCGTCGGTATTCATCGACGTGATCGAAATGAAAACAATCGGGCACAGTCAACATCTGCAAAACGCCCATTGTGCTTGTTGTCATTTCCCTCAGGTACTGCTGAGTTCAAAACCAGGTAGACCCGTCCATTTTGTTCTCTACAATCGCAACACAACATAATGTTTAAATATAACGACAACACGGTTACCGCTAAATCGTGTACTAAGATATTCCACAATTAATATAATTATTCAGTTTGCTAAAGCAATACGCTAGCTAGCTAGTACTATGCAAATTATTGCTGGTTGGCATCCTCGCGCGCCAGGGGCGCTGCTGATTACACCAGTCTCAGTACCCCCCGGCAGATCGCCTTGCAAAACTCGGAATATACGCTCAGCCAATAATATCGCTTGCCGGGAAATTCCAGTGGTCTTCTGGGTGGTATTCATGGACTGTTGGGGCAGTAAACGTAATTATTTGAATACACAATACCGCTTAGCGGCTTGTGAGAATGGTCGAATGGGTAATTATATTGGGATTCCGGGAAATCGGGCGCGTGTCGGGCGAGTATGTATTGGAGACGACGTCGTTAATTAGGCGAAGAAACTGGGCCTACCGTAAATTATTTTTGTAAGATACGTTTGAAACGTGTCCACGCGGCGCTGAACCACACACACACACACACACACACACACACACACACACACACACACACACACACACACACACACACACACACACACACACACACACACACACACACACACACACACACACACACACACACACACACACACACACACACACACACACACACACACACACACACACACACACACATTCGTTTAACGATCTACATGGCCTTTCATTTTATGATGCATTGAAACTGTATTAATTTAATATAGATATTATTATTATTATATATATATATATATACATATATATATATATCCATGACGGGAACAAAATATTTCCATTACAAATGTTACATCTTGATACTTATTAAATGGCATAAATACTAAATCATTCAAGAAGATGTGTCCGTTTACACGTGAATATGTAATTTTAAATGCTCAAATTGTGTGTAGTATTGTAATTTTTCGTTGATGGCGCTGGAAACGCGTTGAAAATCAAGGTTGACTTCAAGTAGCTGTCACAGCAAAAGTAATTCATGTTACATTTAATTGTTTATCGAAATATGCGTATTTATATGTACAATAAGAAAATATACCTTAATTGATTCCAATCAAACATTTATGTTTTGACCTGCTACAACCCCATGTGTACACCTTTGGGACACTGGGCCATGTGTTGTTGGCTAGAAGGCTGTTACAATCTTACTCACCGATTTCGTTGAACAAGGCTACCATCTGGAGCTGTCCTCTCGACTTGGCCATGTACCTCGGCGTGTGACCTTTGTTACTCTTGTGACTCAAGTTGGCATGACCTTCCTCGACGAGAAACCGTGCTACCTCGCAGTAGCCGTTACTGGCAGCATAGTGTAGGGCTGTGCAACCTGCAAACGATGACCACTCGATCTACAGCGAAAGCAAGTCTCAGTGTGAGTCCAACAACATAACAAGTCATTGGCTCTATACGATGCGGCTACATTGGCAGGCCAGATACGGAATTGACAGTTCAAACAATGCATAAACAGACACACGCATAGCAACACAGCAATTTGTTGGATTGTCGATAAGCCAAAGTCTGCATTATCCATTTGTTGTTTTGTTGCTCTGGCTGGCAATCTTGTAAAATCATGCCTGGTTAAATCATGGGTATTACATGCTAATGCAAACAGCCATACACCCAGCAAAATATCCGCTAGACAAAATATATATATATACAATCAAAAATAAATATCATAGAGTGAACATAAGTTCCGATTTATTGGCTTGTTTCACTTTGTCTTTGTTTGACATTGTCTGAAATGAAACTTGTTTTTGATTTTGAATATTTCGGTTGCGTCGCACAGTCTTCATCAGCAGAACGGAAAAAAGAGCTTATTTAGTTGATGCAGAACTAACATTATGTATTGTGAGACCTACTGCTGTGTTTTAACGTCACGCTGCCCGTCATTAGCGTGCGTGTGACATAACGTCCCTAATAGCGTATCCATGACAGGCCTTACTCGTCTATTGCGCGCGAACACAGCTAGAATGTGTAATTACACGTGGCGTGTGTTATTAATAGTTTGCCATCTGATGTCGTTTCCGTCGGCGGATATGTCAGATACGGACGAGCTAAGTTTTATGTGTGGCCGACTAACAGGTAAATGCTGGCATACGTTCTCGCTAGTCAAGAGAGCTATAAGAAGTCTTTCCAGCACTTGAATACATAATGGTAATTGCTAATGTGCACACATAGACCCCTCTATACGTGTACCGACCGAACCAAGCAATCACACTCGTTTGATGATCGCTGTAAATAAATGACGCGTGGTTGCGACGTTATATAATCAATGGTGATTGTTTTATGCGTGAGGAATGTAGTAGAACTATACGAGATGTGTTAAATTATAACAGTGGGATACCTACCTGTTAGGGCGATAGGAACGAATTACCATGCATATGAAATAAAGTACGTGTATACAAATCTGACGCCAACACCCTGCTTTCTCTTAAACCAACCTTGTTTGTATAAATATGTGGAGATATAATGTTCTTAATACTATATGAAATATTTATTTTGACTATATCAGTAGCAAGTTACGTTTAATAAGCCTGAAGCATTGTTTGCAATTTGAATATTTTGTCCACTCACGCACGCACGCACGCACGCATACACACTCCCCCTTTCTCCCTCCCCTTTGTCTCTCTGTCTGTCATTGTGTTCCATCCAACTACTGTATTGCTGTACTTTAAATGGTATGTACATGGGTTCTGGTAAGCTTGATATTTTGGCAACTGGAAGTGATGATATGTTATTTAGGTGACCAGTCATAGCATAAGCGGCAATGGCGGATATTAACGTTGGCCTCCCTTACGTTATCGTCCTATTACATCCTGAAGCCTTGTGTCCCCTCCCTCTGCCACATAAATTCTTTCTCTCTCTCTGTCTCCGTGGGTTCTCTCTCTCTCTCCTCTCTCTCCACTTCCTCTCTTTCTCTCCCCTCTCTCTCTCTCTCTCTCTCTCTCTCTCTCTCTCTCTCTCTCTCTCTGCTCTCTGTCTCTCTGTCTCTCTGTCTCTGTCTCTCTCTCTCTCCTCTCTGTTTCTCTCTCTCTCTCCTCTCTTTCCTCTCTCTCCTCTCTCTCTCTCTCTCTCCTCTCTCTCCTCTCTCTCCCTCTCTCTCCTCTCTCTCCTCTCTCTCTCTCTCTCTGTTTCTGTTCCACTCCTCTCTTTCTTTCTCTCTCTCATCTCTCTCACTGTCTCTCCTCTCTTTATCTGCCTCTCTCTCCTCTCTCTCTCTCTGTCTGTCCCTCTATCCTCTGTCCTCTCTCTCTCCTCTCTTTCTCTCATTCTTGCTTTCTCTCTCTCTCTCTTCTCTCTCTCTCTCTCTCTCTCTCTCTCTCTCTCTCTCTCTCTCTCTCTCTCTCTCTCTCTCTCTCTCTCTCTGTCTCTGTCTCTATGTCTTTCTTTCTCTCTGTATCTCTCTCTCTATTTCTCTCTCTCACTATCACTCTCACTCTCTCTCTCTCACTCTCCCTCTCTGTGTGTGTGTGTCTGTATCTCTCTCCTCTCTACTCTCTCTCTCTCTCTCTCTCTCTCTCTCTCTCTCTCTCTCTCTCTCTCTATCTTTATGTCTCTCTGTCTGTCTGTCTGACCGTCCGCCTCTGTCTGTCTGTATGTCTGTGTGTCTGTCTGTGCGTCTCTCTCTCCTCTCCCTCTCCCTCTCTCCTCTCTCTCCACTTCCTCTCTTTCTCTCCTTTCTCTCTCTCTCACTCTATCTTTCTCTCTCTCTGTCTCTCTCTCTCGCTGTCTCTCTCTCTCCTCTCAGTTTCTCTCCTCTCTCTCCTCTCTCTCCTCTTTCTCT
>OZ023210.1:62382580-62497988 GCA_963995525.1 Escarpia spicata
CACACCGTGGTCAACACTACAATAGGTGTTAATGACCATCCTTCTGCAAAAAACGGATGACCTTTATCGGTGTTAATGCACAATTACACACCACTGCGCGAGGAAAACGTGGATATTGCTGTTTTTTTTTGGTTCGAAGGAAGTTGTTCAAGACATGCAGAGGTCAGACATACAATACCTAATTAATGTAATATACATCAAACTTCTCATTTGGTATTTTCAAATAAATAAATTGTTGCTCGATATGTATATAACTTGATAGTGCTACTGATTGTTTGTAAAGTGCAATTTATGTGTCTGAATAAACGAATATTGTATTGTATTGTATTCAATATATTTAACATAGTAACATCTATGTCGGCAGCAAATAAGGCATAACATGACATTAATAATATTAATATCGTGTTATGCCTTATTTCCTGCCGACGTAGATGTTGCTATGTCAAATATATTGAATACAATACTATATTCGTTTATTCAGACCCATAAATTGCACTTTTACTATATTATTGTACTTGCCCAATGTGTGAAATTTGCAGGAGCATTACCATGTGATAAGAATATATTACACAAACGCCTAATGTGTCCAACAAATGTGTCAAGTCTAACTTCTGGTAGGCTTAAATATATATATATATATATATATATATATACATGTTTTTGGTGTTCTTACCAATAAGTGTATAACTTGCTTTACTGCTGGCACTGCGGTCGTAGTTGCGAACATGTCTGTGTTCATTCCATGTTACAATCATGTGAGAGTACCACGTCATGTGCAAACCAATACACAACAAGAACGTGGTCGACTGCTGGCCCGAAACCGGGGGGGGGGGTGTTCGGGGGGATAGTTCGAAACTCGTGTTTACGAACCCCTCTTAAAAACGAACCCCCTTCGAACCCTCGCCTGTACCCTCACACCACCCCGTTTTGTCGCTAAACCAGCTGCATAGCAATCAATAATTGTGTTTAGCTGTTCAGTTAAATATGTTCAGAATTAAATAAAAAACCAAATATGATAACTTTTATTTGGGAGGTTCGGACTAATGCCATGCAATAACGACCCCCCCCCCCCGTGCGACCAGAAGAGTTGCATCGATCGAAGCAGCGCTATATTGGCAAAGAGAAAAAGGACTGCCCAAATAGATGTACAAAGGGAATCAAGGAATGCTAGCGAGAATCATTCCCCAACACCTATGTGTTGTTGCAATTGGTCTGTACAATCCCCGTAACGTCATGCGAATGCGAAAGAAGAGCCAGCGCTCTACGACGCCTGAAAACCTTCATGCTGGCCAGTATGGGTCAAGAACGTCTCTCCTCGCTTGCAATGATCCACATCCACTATGGTATTCCTGTTGATGTCAATCAAACGGTGAATTATTTTCCAGACCGTTTCCCAAGGAATATATATATATATATAATATATATATATATACATATAACAAAATATCAAAAACAACCCCCCCCCCTCTGCAAAACCTGGTTACGGGCATGGACTGGGTAATCGTATGAAGCCTAACTCTAACTATTTAATCTAACTGACTCCAACCCTAATTATGTATAATAATAACCTTAATATAAGTTAATAACGATATCTCCACTAACCATTTATTCCTGTCGTCAGACTGATCATAACAATTACTAAGCTAGACTTCAGGGAGAAGGCTCCCATCGGAAGTGCATCAAGCACGTTGGAAATGGCGCCACGCGTAACGAAATGGTTGCTCTTCCTAACTAATGTTCCAAGTAGGTTGTCAGCTAGTCGAACATAATGTAGTGTTCCGTCACTACAGCGGGGTTACCTCTTCTTCTTTCCGTAAATGCTCACAATCATGTGGTTGATTATTCTGGCACTGTAAGTTTAGCGAAAAATATCCGAACTCAGTGAGTTCATACAGGCTTTTTCTATTTCCCTGCGTGGGTTTTTTACTCCAAGATTCGAACGACGGTTCCTCCGATCAATAGTCCGGCACTCTGATCGCTCGCTCACCGCGCCCCACTATAAATAAATATTAGCAGGAAGTTCACTGAATAAATTGTACGCGTGCTGTCCACGTTTGCCGCCAGGAGTGTGGGAACCAGCAAACGTCAAAGGTGTTCACAAGTAGGGACGCTTGCCTCCGCAGTAATTGTCAATAGCGGTTCGTTACAACCTGAGTATTTTGTTTACAATTTAAACATTTCATAGGCGCAATTGTCAAATTGTGAACATTGTTTTGAGTTTATTAATCACAATCCGGCGGGCAGTATACCTTCAACTTGGGTGGTCTCGTATTAAGCAATATTAAAATATGAGGAAAAACAGTAAGGCTTGATGTATACACCTATGTGAGCACCGTCTAGGATAAAATGATATTACTGCATCGCGTAGTAGGCCTAGTAGATGTACTGGGTAATAATACCGCTACGACTAGTTTATTTATAGGTTTATCGATGTTTTATTGCGGACGCAGATAAATATGCTACTGTTATATTCGTAATGTCTGAACCCCCCCCCCCCACACACACAAAGATGCCAGTTATTTCAATATATGAAAAATCTACCACGGCGAAATTTATTGTCTTATTATGTCTTAGTGCACTGCCGATAACTGTTATTATGGCTGTATGTCGATCGTCAATTTTAACTTGACCACGAAAATAGAACTGACACTTAAATGATAGCAATTGTCGCGAAACTCATTCCAGTAATATTGTTGTTGTCCGTAATTAATTAATGATAATGATGTTATTTGAGAAGGAGTAAATGATTAATAAATTCCAAGCCAAGGTTTCGTCGTATTTTCTGCAGGCGTAACTAAATGCAATACGGTTTTAGAAAGACGAGGGAAGACGAGAGATTGACAGATAGGGCTGCTGATAGGGAGTGGTGGAGGACAACAAGAGTAAGAGGTTGACAGAGAGGGCTGCTGATAGGGAGTGGTGGAGGACAACAATACTAAGAGGTTGACAGAGAAGGCTGCTGATAGGGAGTGGTGGAGGACAACAAGAGTAAGAGGTTGACAGAGAGGGCTGCTGATAGCGAGTGGTGGAGGACAACAAGAGTAAGAGGTTGACAGAGAGGGCTGCTGATAGGGAGTGGTGGAAGACAACAAGAGTAAGAGGTTGACAGAGAGGGCTGCTGATAGGGACTGATGGAGGACAACAAGAGTAAGAGGCTGACAGAGAGTGCTGCTGATAGGGAGTGGTGAAGGACAACAAGATGTTGACAGAGAGGGCTACTGATAGGAAGTGATGAAGGACAACAAGATGTTGACAGAGAGTGCTACTGATAGGGAATGGTGAAGGACAACGGCAGAAAGAGCAGTGCAACAGTACAAGGGAACGAGGATGAAGGACAATATATTTAACAAGATTTAACAAGATTGCCACCCAGAGAATTAACTCTAGGTGGCAGGTAGACAAGGAAGCCCTTTGGCTTATCGAGAGTCCGACCCTTTTATATATGTGTATCCCGCCCGTCTGAGGTATGTGTCGATTTTATTTTTAAACATATTCACGCTACTAGCACCCACACACACAATATTACGGAGTCTCCTTGGAATTCATTGAGAATTTGTACCAAGACCACGTGATTAATGAAAATGGCGTTTTGTTTGTGTGTCAAACTAATCCCAGGCTTCTTCTCGCCCAACACAGTTATGTCTAGAGAATGAGGGTTCGGATCGACAAGTTACGTTTCCGAATATGGGGCTATTTAATTTACTCGATGTCGCCCCACTTCACTCAGCGCTGTAAGTAAGTATCTGGCTAAATAATATGGATGTATTATATATGTGAACAAAGTGTTCTCGCAGTGTTTGCAGCGTAGCTTCTGTATGCTCTGGTGGATATACATATAAAAGAGTCGTACGTAATAATTGTCGCATGGCTGAAATATGTCCAGGTAAGTCGGGATGGTATTCGAATAAACAGCTCTGCAAAAGTGAAGTATGATGCACTTTTGGCAATCCTACGGACAGGATACTGCACTATGAAAGAATACACATTTATCTCAAATGTTACATTTACTTTTTTGGCGCTAGTTGCTTCTGCGGGTGCTTCCGTTGCTGGCGAACTCGCCGCTGTCGCTAATCCTAAATACCAAACAGACTGCCACATTGTGTAGACACTGAGCGGTGAGGTTTACCTGTAACGTCGCCAGTGTTGACGTGACAGCCGTTGGCGATGAGTAGACGAGCACACGCCAGGTTGCCGTTCATGGCTGCTCGGTGTAGGGCCGTCTGTCCGTACTCGTCACGGGCGTTTACTTCCTGAAACACGCCGCCTACACTACGTCACAGGTTATGACACTGTCGAGAAGTGTTTGTGCGTGTGCGCGTGCGCGTGCGTGCTTGTTTGTGTGTGCGTGTGTATGTATCCGTGTGTGTGCGTGTTTGTATGTGCGTGCGTGTGTGTGTGTCGGTGAATGTGCATGCGTATGCGCGTGTTCGTTTTACATCAACTGTTAATAATGTCTTCATAGTCGCCAATGGGAATACTAACGGTGTGCTGACCCCTGTAGGGAAACAGGAAAAGCAGAGCTCCAAGAAAAGGTACGTTTTTAGACATTCTATTGTAAATCTTTGTATATTTCTATATTATACAAATACATTAATTTTGGCATGACGTTATTAGCATACCTTTCATACTGCAGAAACTTGTTATTTATTCGTAAAACATGTAGTAGAATGTGCGGCAGAATAAACTGATGATTGTCCCTGTGCCTGTGGCCGTGGCAGTGCTGTGTGTTCCTGTTTGTGAGTGTGACACTGACAGTGTGAATGTGTGACGGATGAAGTACTTACGCTAGGCGCCTTCTGTTATTTTATAGCCCACGGGCCACATTATTTCTGCCATTTATTTTACTTTTACGCCATATAAAACATGTCCTGCTTTCTCATCAACAAGTCAACGAGGGATGTCAATATAATTCGAAATATATGTTTATGGGGTCACAGGAAGACGGCATATTACATGCCATGTGACCACCATGCAACACAACTTAAATTTTTAAACTGTTGTTTTGTGTATGTATAGTTATGTTGTTGTTGTTGTTGTTGTTGCAACATTTGATTTGATGCATTTTTGTAAACGTGTGTACGTTGTTCCGGATGGAGGGGTTAACCTATCGACTACCAAAGCCACTCATCGTCAACAATCAACAACTTAATATGTCTACTGAGTGTATTTCCTACAAGACATAACATTCCTTTGGCCTGGTATAAAATACAATTTTCACTTATTGAAAACAATTCCTCTCGGCCCGCTGTAGGTGTGCTATCTGGGTTAACAGAAGCCGTTTGTGATCAGATCTCTCCTTCGTTTTGCTTTTGTGTGTTTCCAAGATTGAATTGGTTCATGTTTGTTTTCATACGAAGAGTTGCCTCGTTTGAGGTGTCTTTTTAATGTGATCATGAAGAAAAAGTGTTCACATTTCCCAGGGTGGGGGTAAAGTTGACATCTAGACGAAGGAGGACTTTCAGCATTGTATAATATCAACGTACCAACTATCGGGCACGAAAACGATTTTTTTTATAAATGCCGATGCTAAGTATTAGTGCAACTTGCTTGGAAAGACTTTCAAATATGTGTACAGTAGCAGCTTTTGGTTAATGTTTTAAGGCTTTGTCTCAGTTTCCCCTGGCTGCTGCTAACCAAATAAACAGAACCTGCGAATATAACTGATCCGGCGTAATTGGATATTGACATAGCCGCGAGTGGGTTCGTCTTGCAGGTCTATTACGACAAATTGGCCAATGCGTGTGACATTAGTGGACTTCACAGACATTTGGAGACGACGGGTTAAGATCGTTTTGTGTGCCAGACACAATAATAGGGTATCGACATTTTGTAGGAAGAATTGATGAAATGCACATTTACGGCCACGACACAAAATGTCTCTGGCGTCAAAACATTGTATATCAACACATACAGTATCACACCAAGGCCGCCGACATGAGGCCTACATATAAATAACAGGGGAAACTGTCGACAACGACATTTATGCGGACGATTTAAAATGCTTACAAGGGTTTAAAGGGTGGAGAAGATAAACACAATTTACAAAACTACGAATTCACTGTGTCGGGTCACCTTGTACTACATTTCTAGGCCACGCTTGGAAATGACGCAACGCCACTGTACTTGATTAAACGTGAAGTCGAGTAGCGTATCAGCTTCTATGCGCACCTGTATATACTCGGAATAATATGCATAAGATTTATCGATCATAAATTATGTAGTCTTCAGGCGTTGCTAGTCCTGTTGTGTGTGGTCTTTGTTTTGTTTTATCACATTATACACCTAGACCCCTATTGTATTTGATAGATCATTGTGATGGTCAAGAAGCAAATGTGAATTGAATTGAATTAAATTAATCTGAAAACGGCTTGCCTGGCTGCCTTCCTCTAGTATCTTCGTCAGAGAACGGACGTCTCCACAGAACGCTGCAACAAATGACGCACGCAAGAGAAAAGTCTGATTAGCCGTATGCTTGCAAGCGTATGTGTATAGTAACGAGGGTAATTTAGAGTTGACTGATGATTTGGCTTCATGAAACTACATGCAACTTTGTAAATGTTTTAAGGCAACTATATGACATATGTATGCATAATGTTTTGTACATATGTATACGCATACATACATACATACATACATACATACATACATACATACATACATACATACATAGATACATGCACACATGCACACATACACACATACATGCGTAAGGACGTACATGCGTACGGACGTACGTACGTACACACATATACATACATGTATATATACATACATACATACGCACATTTATATATATATATATACATGCCTGCATACGTACATATATACATACACACGTATACGTCCGTACGTACGTACGTACGTATGTACGTACACACTTACACACACATTATGCACATACACACATATACAAACATTCATACATATATGCAAGCACGTATGCATGCATACTCATACATACATGCACGCACACACAGGCACGCACGCACACACACCCTGGAACCTGGAATTGGTTTTGGCCAAAAATGTTTACTAAATTATAGAAAATACTTGTCAAACAAATACCAGACAATTACCTGTCTCTACGCCTACCTGTACATTAAATCATGCCATATGTCATCATAGAAGGCGCTTGTGGCTGAATATTTAAACACGTGACAACGTGTAGAGACGACGGAAGCGAGTGCTCACCTATCTCGTGGATGTTCCGTTTCTCCGACATGATGGACTGTGTTCGCATCATCTGTGAGCGGTGTTACTTTGTCGCTGCTGACTGTCGCATGACGTCGAGTCGACTCGACTGTTACCTGTGGTTGTCGCGATACAGACTCTCCGTTCGCGTGTCACAGCATCGACTGTGGCGCGACTCGCAGCTGTGACTCGCTGCGAGTATTGGAATTACTTAATTGGCCAGAGCCGTAATTGGTATCATGTGGGCGGGCAAAATCTCATGGTGTTTTTCGAATAGCACTATGTTTGTAGTTAATAAATTAATGTAGCTTTTGACACTGTCGAAATTCTATACTTTTATCTCGCATGACCAGCTACTTCGGAATATGCGGTGTTGCACTTGACTGGTTCCAGTCCTACTTGAGCGAAAGAACCTGTTGTGTGCGCATTGACAATGTAACATCGGATACATAGCAACTACCATACGGACTCCCGCAAGGCTCTGTCCTAGGGGCAATACTTTTCTCAATGTATACGATACCCATTGCTGATATCATCAGGAAGCATGGTCTCAATTATCATCGCTACGCTGACGATACACAAATATACCTCTCAGCCGTTCCCACAGTAAACAATTAATGACGCAATACAACAAACAGAAGCCTGCCTTGACGAGCAACGTTCCTCAAGCTGAATGATGGAAAGACAGGATTCATTGTCGTCGGATCCAAACAACAGAGGTCAAAGGTCAGCATCACATAGATTACAGTGGGCAACAACATGGTTACTCCTTCGGACAGCGTCAGGAATCTCGGTGTTATCTTTGATGATAACCTTTCCATGGATAAACATATCGCTGCTGTATCCAGAGCCGTCTGTCTGTCAATTCGTAATATTGGCCTGATTCGTAAGCACATCAATCAGCCGGTGCGGAACTACTTTCTCACGCTCTCATTATCATTAGACTGGACATGGGCAATGCTCTGCTTCACGGCCTCAACAAATCACAATTACAACGACTCCAGCGACTAAAAACACTGCTGCCAGACTGGTCACTCTCTCCAGGAAATCCACACACATCACACCTATCCTCAAACAACTACACTGGCTGCCAGTCGAACAGAGGGTCATCTACAAAATATCCACGCTTGTATTCAACACAATCCACCGTGTCTCTCCTACCTACTTGTGCAACCTCGTCAAACAGCATGTGCCATCCCGTGAAAATCTGCGCTCTGCAAACAAGTTACTCCTAGTAGAACACAAACCGAAAACGGTTTTGTTTTTGACGGAACGAGCGTTGAGTAGGCAGCAGCTAGCTTCATGGAAACAGACTCAGTAGTGCTCTCTCCAGTCTGACACTTGCAGGGCACCAGGTTGATAGCGTTTGAACCAGTCTGTTTATGTCTCTTTGAAAGGGGGCGATTACTCGTGACCACTTGAGAAGTCAATAAACACGAATCCAAATCAGAAATATCAGTGCGTTGACTCAGGTCGTGTCCTGAACATTTTTGGATATGACGACCACCCCGACGACTACGCAAATGCAGGATGCCCAAATCCTTAAGAGCAGTGAATACAACAGTTCTGACAGTAGATGATCTACATTTCGTAGACCACAAATCTGCACTGCTGTATTGTTTTGATCTAGGCAGCTTGGCACTGCAGTCATTATAATCTGTGTGCTGCAGGTGTCCGGACGACAATGGTTGTTGAAGTCATTGGCCGCACAAACACAAGAGCAGGCAATCGGGCGTTGGCTGTGCAAGTTGAAGCCGTGTAGGCATGCGATATTCAGAACCAGGACATTCACATCGTACATCAAAAGAGTTCACATTTGCTTTCACCAATTCTGGCGTAGAAATGTATCCAGTGTATGAACTGTATACTCACAAAGTGTTCTTTCAAAACGTAGCGTCACTGTGCACTTAAAACTAACACTAAAATAGCACGTAATCTGGGAGCTCGTTGGCAGCAGCTTGTACAGCGCCCAGTGTTGTATTAAAACATAATGAGGCGAGGACAAATTCTTGTCAAATATTTATGGGTAGGAAAGCAAACAGTATCATAACTTTGCAACTAATTAACAAAGCCTCATAAGTTACGATTCCAAATGTTGGCATTAAACCCCTCTACAAATATATATATGATATATACAAATTGGATTAATAATTAGGTCACAGGGGGGTCAAAAGATCACGAGATGCTAAAAATCTGACACCTTGGCATTAATTGTACTACTACTTCATGAATGAGGGATATATTTCGTCTTAACTGCCCAGAATGTGAATGATCGACACCCTGTGAGAAATTAAAGGATCAAAGTTCAATTATTTTGCAAAATGTGCCTTCCCCAACAAACGATAGCAAATCCTATTTATAAAACTAACAGAAAAGTACTGTTTTGGGGTAGGGGAACAACCCATAATTTCTTTGCAGCCAATTGACAGATCTTTACTTACTACCACTAAGAAAGGATGACAAATGAAGGACCCACAGGAGACTCACCGATTTCGATTGTTCCTTTTGCTGAATGAAATTAAGTTTCCATCATCTAATCCAAAATTCAATCTGAATTCTCCTCAGTTGCCCTTCATTTTCCTTCAATGTTGTTTTATAGACTTTATTTAAAATATTTACATTATATTCTTACCTTACCTTACCTATCCTCTTCGAGCCTTGTGGCCCATAAGGCTGCTGTGCGACTCCGCCATCTCGCCCTGTCAACGACTACGTGTCTGGCTTTGCTCCAAGTTGCCCAGCCCAGTTGCTTTCGTTCTTCTTCCACTGTTGTTCTTCATGTTGTTTTGGTCGACCAACTTTTCTTGTTCCTTCCGGCGTCCATGTCAATGCTGTCAAGCAGTGGTTGTGGTCCTTCTTTCTCAGCACATGCCCGATCCAATTCCATCTTCTTCTCTGTACTTCTGTGTTTATCTTCTCTTCTGTCGTTATGTTCTCAATGTCTTTGTTCGAAATTACTACTGGCCATCTAATTTTTAAAATTCTTGAGACAGATGAAATGGAAAATGTCAAGTTTTGTGTTGTCACTTTTGTTTAATTTCCATGTTTCACATCCATACAGTAACACTGACTTGATCAGAGTATTGTATAATCTGAGTTTAGTTTTTAATGTGTACACATTTGAGCTTCATATCTGCTTGAGTTTCATGAATGATGTCCTTGCTTTTCGTATTCTGTTGTTTATATCGCACCCCCTCCTCCTTGCTTGCTGACGTTTGCGCCCAGGTATGTATACTTCTCTACTTCATTCAGTTGTTTTTGATGCGCGAATGCATTCATCTTTGTTGCCTTTGCTTGCATGTGTCTGTAACTTGATGACATAAGCGCAATGTCATCTGCGAAGTCCAAGTCTTAAAGTTTTGACATGAATCTCCATCTTAACCCTGTGTTGTTTTCTTCAGTTGTTTTCCTCATTTTCCAGTCGATTACCATCAAGAAAAGAAATCAGGACATCACGTCTCCTTGCTTAACTCCACCTTGCACCACTCATATTGTACACTTTCATCTAACACTGCACATTCACTGTCTTCTTACAAAATCTGGACCATTCTGATTATATTGTGTGGGATTCCGTAGCTCGCCATGATTTTCCAAAGGCTCGAAGTCTACAAAAGTTACATAAAGCGTTGCTTGCCATTCCACTACCTGTTCTATTATGTTTCGAAGGATGAATATCTGCTCAACTGTGATTCGTCCTCTTCTGAAACCTGCTTGTTCATCTCTCAACTTGTCAACTCCATCTGTTATTCTGTCTATTATCACTCTTCCGAACACTTTACTGGGGAAAGATGTTAGAGTAATTCATCTCCAATTTCTGCACTTTGTAAGGTTACCTTTCTTTGGTATTTTAACAATCAGTCCTTGTTTCCACGTCTTTGGTACTTTTTCTTGTTCCCAAATTGTTTTGAATAAGCTTAGAAGCCTGCTTTCAACAATTCTGCTGTAATGTCCCCTTTATCTCCAGCTTTCCCATTCTTTACCTTCCTCAGTGCTGCTCTAATCTTTATTTTTGTTATAAAGTCTGTGCTGTTTTCATTTATGATCGGATCTAATTCAATATCTATAACAGGGTCGTCGGCAGAGGTCTATTAAGGACTTCTTCAAAATGCTCCTTCCATCTTGCCCGCCTGGCTGGTCCTTCAGTTATTAGGTTTCCAGATTTGTCTTTTACTGCATTCGCTGTCTTGTGTTTGTTGTTACTAAGTGTCTTTGTGATGTTGTAGACTTCTTTCATCCTTCCATTCCCGGCTGCTTTCTCTGCTTCTGCGGCCAGGTTGTCTACCCACTTTCTTTTATCTAGTCTCATGCTTCTCTTTACGTCTTTGTCTTTTTGTTGATACTTATCCTTGTAGCTCTGCCTTATCCTTTCTGACTTTGCTTGTTCAATGTTGTTCTTTAGTCGTTTCCGGTCTTCTACCAGCTCCCATGACCCTTTGCTGATCCGTGGTTTTTGTTCTCTCTTTTTGTAACCCAGTACTTCTTCGGCTGTTTCTTTGTAGGCCATTTTCTCTCAACATTATCTGTCTCGTCGTAGTCCTGTAGTACATCATATATGTTCCGTAACTTCAACGAGAATTGCATTTTTATGGTTGGTTGTTGCAGCTTGATTGTGACGAATTTCTTTCTGTTCTGGTTGGTCTTTTTTCTTCCTCTTTACCTTCAGCCTGATCTTCGAGCGCACTAACTGGTGGTCACTCGCAATGTCTGCTTCCCTCATCACTATGGTGTCCATAACCGATGTTCTGTGCTGCCTGCTCACTAGCACATGATCAATTTGTTTTTTGGTTCGCCCATGTCTGCTTATGGATGAGTCGATGTGGAAATATGGTACCTGTTACCACAAGGTTGTTTAATCCACAGAAGTCAATTTGTCTTTCTCCATTTTCATTTCTTTCACCATTTCCATGGCTTCCCATTATGTCTTCATAGCCCTCATTGTCTTCTCCAACTTTGACATTTAGGTCCCCCATTACTGTGAGCATGTCATTTTTATGTACATTGCCCACAACTGACTGCAACTGTTCATAGAACTTGTCTTTCTCTTCGTTATTTGTTTCATTTGTTGGTGCATATGTTTGTATGATTAATAGTTTCATATATCTTGTAAAGAATCTAGCATAAATAATCGTATCACTGATAGGTTTCTACTCTAGTAATGCTTGCTCTGCTTTCTTTCTCATCATTATTGCCACTCCGTGTCTGTGTAGGTTGTCTTCTCTCCCAGAGAAAATAACACTCTCTCCAATGTTTAACTTGACTTTCCCGTGTCCTGTCCATCTGCATTCGCTAATGCCCATGGCATCGATTTTGTATTTATCTATTTCTTTTGCAAGTTGTGCTGATTTACCTATTGAATATAGCGTTCTCACGTTCCAACATCCTATATTTACAGTTTCGTTTGGTCTGGTTAGCGATGCTGTCGGCTACCGAACGTCCGATTGGCTATGATCCGGAAGTGTCATACTTTCCATGTATCTGATGTCCTCAGGTATATAGAGCGTCGCCTCGTCATAACCGTTTCCAGCATGTGCTGGCGAAGTCACACATTTAGTTTCCGTAACAATTATTGAACGGGGGGGGGGGTTGTTGGCCTTCCGCAGTAGGTTCAATTTTGGGGTTTTCCTTCCCCTAGTCAGAGCCTCGTTTGCCCACCGCAAGGTAGTGGTTTCCCAGGGGGAACCACAAGGAGGTGAGGTTGACCTGGGTGTTCTACGGTTTACCGGCAGGGTACTATTTTTACTTTTCACCCCCACAGAGGGCTAGCCAGCCCCAACGCCACTGGCTGTGTCGCTGGGCGCGTGAACACCCCTTTACGTTATATTCATTTATATATATATTAAAACAACTATCATGCAACGTATTACACCCTATTTCTAAATAAAAAACAGTTAGTTATTGTTGAAAAAGCTTTGAATAATACTTTTATTACAACTGTTTCCATTGGCACTACTGTACGATACCTTAACAACGCCCGTGCGCCTTGGAGTTTCGTGTCAGAGCGTCCCTACGTTACGGATTACCTGACGTTATAAAGTACCTTCATTGGGAGGCTAACCAGAAAACAAGTCTTGGTAATAATTACCTTACTAACAATCATCTCCAGAATCAGAATCAATGTCTACAGAGTCTTCCAGTTCATTGCAGTCAGATTTTTTATTCACACAATTCTGTAGTTTGCAATAGCGTACACTTCAACACATTGTCAATACAAATGCAGCTCTCTGGCTTGCATTCTCGTCTGCACTGGCAGGCAATCATTTCCATCACAGCATGTGGTGCTGGCATTCCCTGCATTCAGTCTATGCTTAAAATGCCATCATCTCCTTTTGTCCAGCCGTGCCCAGCTGGATCAGGTACATCAGGATTCCTCTCCAAGCTACGTCCCCATACCCCAGCCTGATAGCTGGCGCGCATTGCATGTTTGAACAGACTGTCCTCATATGGAGGAAGAAGGTTTGATTCAACTTCACCTCGTTTGGCGAGAAACATTTCATATCTCAGCGCATTCACCTGTTTTGTGTTGGATGAAGGTGCATAGAGAAAGCATGTGAAATGCTGCAGAACAGTGAACAGTTCAGCTGAAACGTCCCATGTCTTTCTCAGACTGGCGAGAATTAACCCGCGTGTCTGCCTCTTCTTGTGAGGAGAACAGCTCACGGATTTTGCAACAACCATCATTGGTTATCTTCCAGAGCTTCTCTCCACATGTTACACGCAGTTGTTTTCCGCCTACCATATTTCTATTGTTCGATGATTTCCATTCTCCGACAAGGAACTGGATCAGACTTGTTTTGTTCTCTGCTTCAGACAGGAAGTTCCGCCACTGTTTTATCTTACGGCCTGCTCTTATAATCCTAAATTTAACACCAGTTCATGAACTCCCGTTGCTCCTCTCTCTGCATCATTGATTGATGTGTCAAGATACACATCGAACACCACGTCGATTCGCTGGCTCTGGGCACCTTCGTGCAAATGTTTGGTTGTTCCAATTCATTTTCTGAATAACACTCATTCCATTAATGTTGCAAGCGGACTAATTGGGATAAGCCTCAGCTGGTGGAACGTTATTTCCAATGTGGTTTAGGAGTTTGGCTTTATCTGTCTTTCGTAGCGATCCGTCCTCATTCGGCAAAGCCAATGGCAAGGGTCCAAGTGTATGGACACACACATCATGCTTGACAAGCTGACGACTTTGTGCGATGACTATCGTGCGGCCAAACAAGTTTCTATGAGCCTTTATAATGATGTATTTACCCTTACACCTGACATTCTTGGTAGATATGTTCACGAATGTCTTGAGACCTTCACATGGAAGTCCACAACATCGGGATGGTCTGTTTGAAGATGATCATGCTTGAAGTCTTTGTATGCCTCTTGACCTGTCTTCTTGGCATTCAGCAGGTCATTCGTGACATCTACAGGGGCCTGCGTTCCTGTTGCGATGTTAACCAAGGCGTCTTGTTCCTGTCTGAATGGGTTAATCCACGAGTTTTGTAGGAGGTCAAACAGTGACTGGATATCAACCACATTTTTTCAGAATCCTGGTTGGTTGCAAGTCCGTATGCAGTTTAACCCTGAGCTACCAAGGCCTGCCATTTCTCTAATCTACCTCAGATACGTGCTCCTGTACTCAGCATTTAGGTAGTACCGGCGAACTGCTCCTGGATTCAGACTGAAACCCTTTGTGCCACCCGGGGTCTGGGTGTCCTTATTTACGGTCTCCTCTAAGGATTGATCAACAGGGAGTCTGCCAAATGGGTTTTCCTCTCCAAGTTGTACGGAAAATCTCCCCTGCATAAAATGTTCGTAGACATTGACATCTCAGCATAGTAGACAGGGAGACAGTGGGCGTAGATTAGCCTGTCGTATGCAAAGCATCATGGGGTCATCTCTCGAATGGACCACATATGCAGAAGCCAATCCCCTTCTCTTATTGAGCTCAACTATCTAAGTAGAAAATATATTATGTTGATGAGAGACATCCAGAATGCTGACAAACGTCCATTTCCAGACCGCAGGAAGTCAAGGTATTGCTCAAAGAGCTGCATTACATGTCTACATGATGCACTCGACATGACTTCGTCCAGTATCTGAGGTGAGACGTCATTAGCGAGACCTTGTAGGATACGTAGAGCTTCATCTAAGTGTCCCTGTTCACTTGTCTCTGTCCACTGCAGGAATCCATTCCATGCAAGTCGCATGAGTGCTTCATATATGAGCTTATGCACTCTTACTGCACGATTGTACTTTCTGCCGTCCAGGTCCCCGCTAATGGAACCATCTGCATCCACTCCTGACTAAACAAAGAGACCTCGAAGACCTGCATCTCCAATTCGTTTTCCTATGACAGCAAGCAGTGTACATATAGTGTGGAAGATGCCCATTCGGGGTATGATGCAACCGAATTTGTCTTGGTGCTTTCATGCCACTTCAAGCGTTTTGGTCAAACACACACCTATGACATTTAATTTCAAATTGACCATGACCGTGACAGACTGGCTAAGTACTTCATACACAGTGGACAAGTGGGTGGCAGGCGAAATTACGGTTGGAAGGTACGCTTCAAAACGAATATTTGGAGTGTCAGATTGTTAGTCAATATTGATTTAATGCTGAGATACTGCCAATTTTATTAAAAATGATGCACCATTCGTTAAGTTCGAGGGGTGGTATCTACCAAAGAGCTACTCTCAACTCATGTCTAACACATCCATTTATAATTGTTTGTGGGCTATTCTAGAAACAGCATGGGGTGTTGCCCACCCAGGTGATACCAATTCATTAAATTTCAGGGTCTTGCCCATGGACTACACACCAAAACAACACTTTTCTGTTAGTTTTGTAAATATGACTTTCTGTCGTTTGTTGTGGAAAGCACATTTTGCAAAATAATTGAACGATGTCCCCATTAATTTCTCATAGAGTGTCTACCATTCATATTCTGGGCAGTTAAGACCAAATATATCCCTCATTCGTGAAGTAGTAGTACAATTAATGCCAAGATGTCAGATTGTTAGCATCTCCAAAATTTCCTGACCTTTTGACCCTCTGTGACCTAATTATTAATCCAATTTGTACATATCATATATCAGTTTGTAGAGGGGTTAATACCAACGTTTTGAGTGGTAATTTGTGGGGCTGTGTTGATTGGTTGCAAAGGTATGATACACTTTGTTTTCACTACCCATAAATATTTGACAAGAATTTGTCCTCGTCCCATTATGTTTACGGAGTGATATCGACCAAAATGCTACCACGTACAAAAGTCTATCATATTAATTTATTAACTACAGGCATAGCATGAGATTGTGCCTGCCCATGTGATACCAATTCGTTAAATGTCATGGTCTGGATCATGGACTAAATCTGACAATCTCGCCGCCCAATTAATGGCTACAGCGAGGTAACAAACGCGACAGATCAGTTGCAACTTGTTATAACGCACCGGGCTCGAGTGGTCAGCAGGTGACTTGACCGCACACAGTGATGTATACGTGTAAGCATGCACAGACGTACAGACGGAGCGCGCTAGCACGCCTACACGCGCAGGTAGACGCACAGCAGAAATGAAGGTACAGGCGTTTAATTACGGCGCATCGTGACACTGCTTAGTGTACTGCCATGTCTTATTATAGTTTCGCAGAATAAATACAAAAATATTGTTTTATTAGTATGTAACAAAGGGCTTAGTCATCCAGTAGTTTGACATATTACCGTGTGTATACCGGTACATTAGCTTATATACACTTTACATAAGTCTTCTAACTTTTTCAATAGCTGCTCAGTATTTCTGGAGATTAAAAATTAATGTAATTATTCTTAACTAAAAAAAACATGACAAGACCATCCTCAATGTGCGCTTTAAAATAAAACCAGGTCAGAACTACCGAAAAGCGTTGCCACTTGTGCGACCAAACTTGGCTTAGACAAGACACAACCCTTCGTGGCCATCGTTCGCACAACAACAAAATGTGTAGGTTCTACTTCAATATGAAATTATATAAATAAAAGTATTGTATAACAAGTTAATTATGTACACAATGGCGTCGTGTCGACCCAGAGTCGACATCAATGACGGGCGGCGCCAACCCGGCATAACCGGCATCTACCCGGCATTCTACCCGGCATCCGCGGCCATAAAGTTAAATTTGGGTCGTAGCCAAATCCCACACTGTTATATGCTCCATATGAAAATACAGGCCCGCATGCTAGGGTATTACGGGCAGAACGTCAACGCAAACAATCTGCAACAGCACCCTCCACCGCCACTCGTCTTTCGATGCCAGTCCGATCGACAGGAGCTGAGACACCGGCTGACGCCTTTGTAGTTGACACAAATTCACCAAAATGCTTTCCGTTAAAACGCATCCCAGAAAAGCATCCATGCTACGGGCCGTTTTAAAACGACGATGGGGATTTGTGTAGCCAGATGGTGGATACTATGACGTGCCAACTGAAGATGGTGAGCCCAGTAATGGCAAGTAAGGGGGATCCCCAAGACTCGGCAAAGGAGGAGTTCATTGACGAACCGGTGCACCCCGCAGACAAGGAGAAAGCGATGCACGATAATCCGACCCACTCAACACCGAGCATGGTGAAGCTTCTGTCAGAAACGTCTGTCACCTTGAAAGCTGCCATAGCTACACTCGAAGAAAACTGCTAGGCTATTTTACTAACAAGATGAAAACGTGCAGAAAGCACTTCAGCGTGCTCAGATAACTCTGCGGAATACCTGCCGTTCTACGTAATAATGGAGGAATCCTTAATGTGTCTGCCAACCGTTGCTGGCAGAAAGGCCGTTTAGGGGGAGGTGGGAAGGGGTCATGCTGGCCGAGTGTGGTTGGTTCCCCCCATCTTTGCTGTTGAGGTTGTATTATGGATTATAATTATATAGGCTAATTCACATCATTTACACATTGTATATATATGTATTGTATGAATTAGCTAAAAAATGTGTTGGCTGAATACAAAGCTCTTTTACAAACTCATACCTGCCTTGTTACTTAACAGCAAAACTAGTCACGATTCCTAGTCATAACTCCATTACATTACCAAGGAGCCTTGTCCCATATAAAGGCCGTTTAGGGCTTGCTCGCATCAAGTCAAAATTCCGAACGACCACCGTTCAGCTCCACACGAACAATTACATCTCAACAAGAAAGCCATCGACTCCATTGATCTGGAAATAGTGGCGGACAAATTGTTGAGTTTGGTATTTCTCGAAAGCGTATCTATCTGCGCGCATATAGATACGTTTTCTGCGCGTATAATGCTTGCATAATGTACTCACAATGTGCACCCTGCGCAGATGTTTGCTGTACACAGGTGTGTCCACTAATAAACAGTAACACACACATATATTGTAGTTAATTCGTTTTTGTTTCTTTTGTTATGATATGGGCCAGTTACTGTAGTCATCCAACGTATGATGGTGAACGCAGCCTGCTGTGTATCGATACCGCTAGTGCTTATTCGGCTTCTATATCCATTTAACATATTACCCTAAATTTATATCCTGTTTTTCAGAAAAACAGCGGCCCGGAGAGGACTAGCGGCCCGACGGTGGTTGGATGCCGTGCGGCCCTAAGGGTTGACCGATTGAATTACGACGCCTATGTCTATACACGCTGGACTGGCGTTGATAACTGGGAATAAGTGGTTAATAATTTGTCAAATAATAATGCTGAACCGGCGTCACAATTGTGTCTAAGCTCTGCAATATCATAGCGAAACTAGACCGTATATAATAAATTAGTTCAACAACCTACCGAGGAAGCTGTTTGGTGACACATGTAACTAGATATGAACTCATATTAGCATTAGTGCAACCACCAGTAACGACGAACAGCTAGCAAACTGTCGTCCAATCAACCGCCCAGTCTTGTCCGCTGGTCTCGGTCGTAGGACTTCCCGGCTTCTACGCCAGATCACGGCTGTTGAACAGACTAGTCTCCTGGTGTCATTGTCCATCTGGCGCAACGATCGTGGTCGTTCCTGGCTGCCCGGTACACCTGAGTTTGCGCGCGGAAGTAGTCGTTTATAGCTCGCGACATGCAGCATGCGTAAGGCCCATTGAAATTTGGCACCGGTGGCATTCAGCCGGCTGTAGTGACATCAATAGGTCTTGTCTGATATGTTGTCTGGCTACTGGATACCGATGAGCTTTTCTGATGGCGGCTCCGTTGCGTGTTGTCCGCACCGGGGGCCTACATTGTATGTTTGGGTGGTGAAATATCCAAGTTAAGCCAGACAGTCAACGCAGAGTTGTGAGAGTGCACCTGAAGGGGTTCCAACCAGTCTACATTTGAACAGATTGAACAAGACTGTCGTACGAAGCAACACTATTGACTTGACTGCAGTACACAATAGTGTCACTGGATAAAAGAGAACAACACTTTCCATTTCGCATTGCATACCTGTTACCTGTTGCTCTTGTAGGAACAATAAACAATACACACACGCACGCACGCGCGCTCACATTCACGCGCACACGCATACACGCACGCACGCACACACACACACACACACACACACACACACATACACATTAGCCATATAATACAGTAAACCATGCCTAAGTCGGATCGAGAGATTTTTTTCCGAGTTATGCGAAAATCGGACTTAACCGAAGATGATTATGTCCCAGCTAACACTAAAGGCAGCCCTCTAAAAGCCCTTAGGTGCCTGCGAATGATGTCTGGACGTGATTGGGTTCTGTAGCTATTCTATAGATGTTGATGTTCACAAACAACAAACACACAGTTATGCAGTATTATAATAATTAGATAGGCTTATTACTAATTGTAAAAGTCAGTCATCTTCTCTGCGAAAGTCTGTGTTGCGATATTCTCATGAGAATGGCCTCGCACTTGTCGATCAAACCATAGTGTCTTAGCATCTATAAAGCAGCATGTGCGTCACTGAATTTCGGTATCTTATCTTCAGACCCTGAGACTTCGTCGTCTTTGTCATCTCTTAGTAAATCGTCTGCGTCGAAATGTTGTACGGTTTCGACCATCTGCTCCTCACTTAGAGTAACCGAAGTTTCTACTGTCTCGGAATATCTTCCACATGGATGAATGGTGGAATATGTCGAAAGCCTATACTTAAAGTCAATCAAGTTGTAATTTGAAAAAATAATATTTATATAAATATGATATCGACATTAAAAAATGCCAGATATCCTTCCCACAAAGTCCCCCAAGCATTACGCTTCCCATTTATAACCAGGGGGGGGGGCTGTAAATTACCTTTATGGAACGTCCTGTGAACGTTTTGCGTTTCCAGGGAACATGGAGAAAGTGGGTTAAAACGGCCCACCGTCTAAGACGCCACCGTCTAGGACGGCCACCTCCTTATATTTCCGTTGTAAGGCCCTGTCGCGTTTATCGATCAGATACGTTTCCGACCTTGACCTAGGTTACATGGCATGTGGCGTTCCACACGCGACAGTGTTGAGTTGCAGGAGAATTTAAAAAAATCAAAATATTTGCGTCGACGGAAGGTGAGTGTCGTGACTTCCTAAACATTTATGAAGAATACCAAGCAGGCATTGCTTATACAAGATTTAACAAGATTTAACAAGATTGCTACCCAGAGAATTAACTCTAGGTGGCAGGTGGACAAGGAAGCCCTTAGCCTTAGGCTTTGGCTTATCGAGAGTCCGACCCTTTTATGTGTGTGTATCCCGCCCGTCTGAGGTATGTGTCGATTTTATTTTTAAACATTCACGCTACTATCACCCACACAATCAGCAGGTAATCTGTTCCATTCATTTACATACCTTGGTATACGATCGATAACTAATCCTTGATGGACAATATTAACTTATATCATAATGTATGCATGTCACCACTACCAAAACAGTTTTAACTGAATGTAGTATGTGAATAAATATCTTGTAGCTGGAACGGTAGCACGGAGCTCCCAGAATCTACTTGCCATGTGACGTTTCTTGTGGGTAGATGGCGCCACATTTGCTATTGGTATCAGTGGTATTGCCCTCTAGCGAATGGATGTGAAATCACCACGAAGTCTGTTCCACATGGTCATGTGGCTGTAAATGTAGCGAGATTCTGAGCGATCAGTGTAATACCATTGACAATGGCCGTCCCACAGTTAAAGGCAAAGTAAGCGCAAATATGACTATATTCCATAACATCATCGAGCTAATCAGTTGATGCGCCACAGCGCTCATTACTGTTACTGACCAATACATGTGTGGGCGATAATAAGGTAACACTCGATTGATGGGGCCTGTTCAAGACTGTTGTTGTTGAATTCGTGATAGACATGCACTGGCGTTCAGTTTTTTTACCCAACTCAACATCTTGAAGATGGCTTCGGCCAGTGATTGCGTCTCTATCATAAACATAGTAAACGTGTCCCTAGCCTAGGCCGGGTGGGGTTTGGAGTTGGGGTGCGTCAGTGTAGCCTACACGGCAACGTTGGCAAGTTTAACCCGCCTCCCGGGTTAAACCCGGGTTGGGCTAAACCTCCATTTTGGGCTAAACTGGGTTAAACCCGGGTTAAACTATTTTTCAGGCACATTCTATCACACTATGAAAGAATAAAGCAGGCAACGTGTTTCATATAGCTTTATTACCAATATGAAACAGTTAACTAACATGGTACATAGAAATGCACGTACATATATTATTGTTTTCATGCTTCACTGCTTAGGCCTCACTCTGGACACTGTCACTCACAGTGTCTGGGTTAGCGCTAGACCTACATTCTCTTGGGCAAATTTGGCTAAAAGGAGTAATTTTGTTTTAGCCAAATAAAATATTCTTTAGCCAATTTTTTTAAATATGAATTGTGATCTATCCCATGGCTGAAATTACTGATAAAGTTGCGCCACCTACCGGATTTTCCGGTGGAACTAACGTGTACACGTAAAGCGAGTGAATTTCTTGTAAATTTTGATCGATAAGACAGTCAATTTATTTGTTTAATTACGTGATGAGTGTACATGTGTAGAATAGGTATAGTAGATATATGATGTGAAGTTTGGTGACCGTTTTCATGGCTTTTTGGAGGTGCGGGTCTAAACTGCAAAACTTAAACTTTAAAGTACAGCGTGTTTCTGATTTTCTTCCGACCGTACATGTATTTCGACTCCGGCCAGCTTGACTGTAACATGTCACATGACAGATTCGTGTTAAATGGTTTAAGGGATATCCATGTTATCTTTTAACAATAATTTTGCCTGTCATTTAAGGTAGTGCTGGTTCGATATTCGATATATCGAAGTATCGCGATACTTGTGAAAGTTCGATACCGATACTTCGTGGTATCGCGATACTTCGATATTTTGGTATCGAACGGCCACAGTTCGATATTTCGATACCTTCGATACTTTGTCGATACCTATACTTCGATATCGAGTCCATTCGACATCGATGCGAAGACGTAACATCGTTTTCGAAGACGAAGTTACGGCCGGATGTACGGAAAGTACGGTTACTCCGCTGTGGGCTTCGCTTCCTAACTTGACAGGGTTGACTACGTTGTATGTATTAGGCCGCTTAGGCGTGGTTCTTTTAAAAAAAACAATAAAATGTAACATCTCAGTGGTTTTATAAAGCTTTATTGTGGAGTCAGTTTCCAAAAAAGTCTGTATATAAATAATTATTTGAGTGCGATCTCGGCTTAGCCTCGATTATTCAAGCCTCGTTACGACGTTGGGTGGCACTACCGTTTGCTTCACCACTTTACCTTGCCCACTCTACAGTGTCCCAAAAACACACAACATTCCAGTAATTTAAAGAGTGTTTATTGCACGCATTAGTATTCATGAATCTAGTTTAATATAAAAATAATAATATAAATAATTATTCAAGCGCGACATACTAGACTCGTGTACCCTGGTTCCGTTTGGTGGCGCTATGTTTTGCTGTTTGATGGCGCCACCGTTGGCCGTACTCGCTCAACCAAGATGAACGACAAAATGTCAAAACGCACATCGTAAATTTGGCAGTTTTTTTAACAAATACGGAAACACTGTAGAGTGTCTACTATGCCAGAAACGCTCCCCCCAAATTAGTGGGGGAAATATATCGAATTTGACGAAACATGTCACTGTCCATCATCCAAGAGACTACCAAAACATGATGATTTAACTTAAGGAAGTCATGGTAACAGTAACAACTACGTCAACGCGAACGACGTGTTCCATCAACATTTTCGTCAGAAACCAAGCAATGGACATTTAGTAGTAGTAACAGTCGAAGTGAATCGCCATCGGTTGCAGAGTCTACTGCGGCGTCAGCGTCAAGAAGTGACGTACGCGATGTGACTACCAGTTTTATTTATTTATTATTACTAGGTCTAGGTATTCTATTGCTATTGTCTGTAATACTGTATTGTTTTAATGTTACATTACAATTACTTTTACAACATTAATAAATTAGAATTAAACAATTACAATTTACAACTGTTATTTGGTTATTGAAATAAAAATAGGTGTACCGTATAGACTACTATAGTTCCCAATAGACGCTCAGAGCGTGTGCTAAGATTTTGGTGCATGACTATTTGTTTCTCAAAAGTGGTACCAGGCAACACTTTTTCAAACACACATAGTCAGCAGTGCACATCTACCAAACTGACTGATACAACATCAACACATGACAAGAATGCAACATGTTTAACAAGATTGCCATCCAGAGAATTAACTCTAGATGGCAGGTGGACAAGGAAGCCCTTTGGCTTATCGAGAGTCCAACCCTTTTATCTACATATATCCAGCCCTTCTGAGGTATGTGTCGATTTTATTTTTAAACATATTCACATTACTAGCACCCACACAATCAAGAGATAATCTGTTCCATTCAGCTAAAGGCACACATGCACACTATGAATGACCTATCAAGCATTTGCAAGGTGGTGCTAGCAACAGTATTGCCATCAGTTATGTCTAGCATGCATTCACTCATGAAAAATCTACTTTTATACATGTTTCCCTTATGAAAAACAGTGTGTGCTTCTATGCCATTAGTCTAGATGGATAGTGTGTTTCTATTGGGATCTATACTGTATATAAATTAGACTTACAACGTAAGTATCGAGTATCGAACAAAATTCTGGTATCGATCGATATCGAAGAATTCTGGTATCGAACCAGCACTAATTTAAGGGTTTTCTTTAAATTAAATACAAACTTACAATCGTTGTGTCTTGTGCAGACGCTATGCTAGCCTTAGGAAGTTTGGTTGTGCGCGGCCAAATTTGTGATAAGGATTCTCATTGGCTAGAACCCCTCGGCTATTGACCAATAACAGTTCAGTTAACATAAATTGTCATAAAAGCGTCCTTCACAACTGAACGATCAGGCGAATGCAAGAAATTGAAGAACAATTTGAAATCAGTGACATTTAATCAAATAAAGATATAAAACCATCATTTTGCATCAGTAGTTCATGTTTTCGCAAATTTGGCGATGACGTGCATTTTTCTTTTCGCCAAACCATACAAAAATTAGTGCATGGCGAATGGCGAAGCCCTAACGCGAACGCTGAGTGTTGTGTATTGTCTTAGTTGGTGAGTTGAGCTAATCAACTTGACCATGAATCAGTGGTGGCTCTGGTAACTTTAGAGGATGGAGGATGAATCCAGTTGTTGGCAGTGAACACAAGTGCTGAGAGGATAGATTACCACCTGCCAGTCTCCAAGGCTCTATATCCTCCTGTTCAGTAACCTGCAAGCTGACATTAGGCTGTACTGTAGGTTGTCTGACTGCAATCACTGGACTTCTTCAGAAGACTCAGCTAGTAATTAACGGCAGTGTCCAGTGTGAGAGAGACATGAATTTTATGGCTACAGCACCCTGATAAAAGTCCCTTTTATATTGGACATAATAATAATCAAAATACATAAAAGGATTATGGTCTGAACTGGTATCCAGTACAAGTTGTTTGCATAAGGTGGATATTAACTTGGGGTTTCTGGCTGGGGAAAATACTCACATCTGAAGATAAACCTTTGTAACCTTTATGCAATCAGTGTGCAAAAAAGTTATATAAGTCAGTAACAGAATACCCCAATAACACGATTATCATCTGATTGTCATAAAATGATAACTAGACACACTGACAGACTTATTTAAAGAGCAGTTGTCATCTTTCATTACATCAATAATATTACAACAGTTTTAAACCATCATCAATCTACATACCAACTGTGTTAATATTGAGAATATCCCTCTGATAACATCCTGAGATCTCAGATAGAGTAAAGCTTAGTTTAACCCAGGTTTAACCCGGGTTAAACTAGTAAAACCCGGGTTTAACCCGCCGGGCTGGGCAAAACCAGTTTAACCCGGGTTAAACCCCAACCCTGCTACATGGTGTAGCGCGATCCCCCGTGGACATGGTTAATAACTTGATTTTTGGGATGGGATGCTTTTTTCGACCTGCCAGTACATCTCTGTGAGGCTCCCACACCTTTTAAGATCTTGAGCAGAACTCTTCACTCGAGTAGGACTTGTGCCTCAGCGGCGAGGGGGTTGCTTACACACTGATTGCAACCCCTGGGTATGTATTTTCATGGCTGATGATGGACTGCCATATTTCTGTCAGTTAACATGACCCCAGTGGAAATACTCTGTCACAGGGTCTATGAGGCTGTTCAACCTCCAGGCATCGACATTAACACTGGCCTGCTGACCCGGCGCCTTTTTTGAAGCTGTCGGGCCTGTTCTGGCCACCAGTTTTCATATTTGACTGGCCCGACAGCCCACCAGTTTTCATATTTACTGGCCTGATGGGCCACTGGTTTCAATCCAGTTGACCACCATCGTGTTTCTGGTAACCCGACCATACCTAGAAAAATGGGACAACCCTAAAGCCTAATATTTTTATTTGATATTTCAATCAATGTTCATTTTGTTATAACTAATTAAACAACGGCAGCTAAAACTCGGCCGTGCATATACAACGATGTGTATGTACTGCCAAACTCATGTGTATCCCCCCGTGTGATTGGTGAATGGCGGGGGTCATTAATTATTCACCCAATAAGCGGCCTTGTTACATGTTGGCTATGGATGGCAGGCAATCTCATCTGTCATCTGCATGATAAAATGCTAGTGCATATAAATTATAATATTCCATAATGGAGAAACATACGTCATATTGGCGTTCAGATGCACATTTATCGTGGTACCATGGATGCCTGATCCTGGCAATAGAATTGAGCCTCAGGCACAGCCAAAAACAAGAATGTGCTGAGGACAGCCAGCTAAAGTTTCAAGCCCCGAGCTGATAATAGCCTATATGTTGGTGACACCACAGATTTTGCATTGATAGCAGACTGCAGAGTGATACTATGATTACAAATCTTCATTTAACTTTGCGTTCGTGTAGTTACTATCTTAATTTCGTAAACAATGTGCACAAATAAGAACTTCGGAAAAGTCAGCATGACGTCACTCGAAGTGAACCTTTGTGGACTTCTCATGAAGCAACATTCGGCCAATAATTTTTTGTCAAGGCCTGGCCTCAAGCTAGGAAGGGGCAACAATCCCTTTTACATGCACCTAAGCAGTGTTAGTCTTCAGTGACATTCTTTAATAGTATCGAGTCTTGTGACCCGTTTTCTGGTAACACCCAATACAGTGTACACATAGGTTGTGTACAGTGTACACATAGGTTGCCCATTATTGATGGCTGTACAGATGATGATGCATTGATTTTTTATTGATTTATTCAATATAAAAATGTAAGTGTGTAAAACTTAAGATATCTATGTATTATAATATACAAGGATGACACAAGAAAATGCAAGCACTTGTTTCCATTGTGGTCCTTGGCTCCTTGCAAGCACCTACTTGGTAGACATCTTGGCTTAATCGAGTATGAACATTATGCGCTCTGTGTAAAAAGTGTTCACATTAAAATATCCTGCTAAATCACAGGTAAAAACAGACCTTCACATGATCAACACCACACTCCATGGCCAGCCCTCCCTGTTTACACTTCAAAGTTGGCCGTTCTTCAAAGCCAGCATCAACGGAGGCTGCATCTGGTGCACCCATCAAATGGAATTGAGTTCATTCACTCGTAGACACACCACATTTTTGTGGTTGAAATCTATCATCTGCTTGAAATGTCCACATATTTGTTTTTGGTTAGTCATATTCTATTCAAGTATCACCATTTCCACAGAAGAAGAGGACCACCAAACACGACCTTGAGGGACACCAGTCTCAGTGGGACTTGTCTTACCAATGCCGTGTCACAATGTTTAGTGGAGGACACAAGAAAAAACATCACCGTTTATATCACAAGACAAACCTAAATCTATAAAAAAGATTCACTGCATTTTGCCAAAAATGTTCGTGCTGCCATCATCCACTAGGCTACAAGATATACCCACATCAAACCAGTTGCACTAGGTTTTGTTCGGAGTCTACCCAATAGCAAAAATATTTCTCTGATCCTGCATAAATATGACATTCACCTTTTCAGTTTTGCGGTGGATGCTGAACATGGGGCTTTCTACACGGGGGGCAAAGTGCAGGTAAGCATACCCAGATGGATGGACTTAATCTAAATTAAGTTCTCAATGTGTACATGACTATAATTATTTTTAAATTGTACAGTTTTTACAATGATGTAATAATAATTGCAACAAAATGTTTACCTTTCTTTTAAATGCTATATTTTTGTAAAACTACTTTTCCTTGGCTCCACAATGATTGTGGGGTCACAAGAAGACGGCATCTAACACGCCACGTGACCCCATGCAACATAACATTACTTTTTAAAAACTATTGTTTTGTGTATACGATTATGGTGCTGTTTGTTGTTGTTGCAAAATAAAATTTGATTGATTGATTGATTGATGATCAGACACTCACAAATCACAACATAAACATAACATTCTGTTCATGGGAATACAAAGTCAGCTCCCTCTTGGAAAAATTCAGCCATCAGGCAAATATTGCTCATTCACTCTCTTCCAACAATGTTCACTGTTAGGACTTGTTGGTTTTGCCACCTTCCACCACACTGTTGTGTCACCTGAACATTATTATGAAATATATTAATTATTTATTATTATTATGTGTTGACAGTTGAGTGATGACGGGGAACACATGTTTTGTCAATTTGGAGACAAAGTTCAGATTCTTCAAGTACAGTCAGGACAGAATCTCTACGGCATTGGACAGGTTGGTCCTACACTTGTGTACTATAAACTGTTGCTAAAAATTCGGTGCACATGTTCTTTCAGGGTCAACAAACTGAATATATGTTGAATTGGCATATATTATAAACATGATATCTTTAGTTAAGATTTTACGTTATTTATATGTTGTTTTATTATTGTATTTTTTATTTTGTACGATTGTATTATTTTTGTATTGTCATTGTAATGTTTAACATGTTTTATTACTTGACATTGCTTAATCCTTATATTAATTATGTCATATTATCACTGTATCATTGAGATTGTTTTATGGTTGACAGGTTGATGATGCTGACGTCACCTCATTTACACTTAGTCCGGACAACTCTGTAAGTATATCTGGCTAAGCATTTGTAATTTGATTATCGTACTGTTTGTATTTAGATGTAAATACATGGTACACTAAAAGAAACCGTGCATGCACTGTCCAGATGTACGTGCATGCGAACGAGTCTCGACAGCGCGTCACATTCAACTACCCCTTGTATTTATTATATTAACATATTTTTGTAAATTCATGAGTGGGAAATTGTGATGAAAGATCTCTAAATAGTACTTACTGGTGTTGGTAGGTTATTTTAGCTGTGCATAAGATGTTTGATAATAACTGCTGGTTGTACCAAATAGGCTTAGCTATGGTATTTAAAATTAATAAATTTTGTAATTTGTTAAGACCTGTAAAAGATAGGGTTTCCAAGTATATTTGGCCACTACAGTAATTTGTGTTCTGATATAAGTGAACATAAACCAAGTGTTGGCAATGTGCTGTGTTTAACTACCAATGTCTGGTTTATTGCACTTATGACGTCTCCAATGTAAAATCCAGCTATTGTGTGCGGCTGCTGCATTTGACTCCACAGAATATTACAACCAAGCAGACCTAATGGTGAATATTACAACCAAACAGACCTAATGGTGAATATTATAACCAAACAGACATAATGGTGAATATTACAACCACGCAGACCTAATGGTGAATATTACAACCAAGCAGACCTAATGGTGAATATTACAACCAAACATACCTAATGGTGAATATTACAACCAAGCAGACCTAATGGTGAATATTACAACCAAACATACCTAATGGTGAATATTACAACCAAGCAGACCTAATGGTGAATATTACAACCACGCAGACCTAATGGTGAATATTACAACCAAGCAGACCTAATGGTGAATATTACAACCACGCAGACCTAATGGTGAATATTACAACCAAGCAGACCTAATGGTGAATATTACAACCAAACAGACCTAATGGTGAATATTGCAACTAAGCAGACCTAATGGTGAATATTGCAACCAAGCAGACCTAATGGTGAATATTACAACCAAGCAGACCCAATGGTGAATATTACAACCAAGCAGACCTAATGGTAAATATTACAACCAAGCAGACCTAATGGTGAATATTGGTGATATTTCAAGACTGATGTTGAAAACAATCATTGTACTGTAATAATAATATCCAGTTTGACAGACATCTCAAACAGATGAGGCGGGGTTGTCTTCAAAGGTCGTATAAGGTTTATGACTGGTGTAATCTAGAAGTGTTTAGAAAGCTGATGAGTTGTGATTGTGTCAGATGCTGATTGTGGCAACGAGAAGTCTACTGCTGAGACAATGGGACTGGAGACAGAGGACACTCTCAAGGTCATGGAAGGTCAGCAGTCACTTACATAATACCATTACCAGTGTGAGCTGCAGGTGTAGGCGAGTAGACACCGCAATTCCCACCATCATAGGTGTCTTTCATAACATTTCTTTCTTGCTCCTTCCTAGCCAGGATGCTTCTCTTCATCACAATCTTTCCTGTTGTCACCAAGTCTAATGTTCTCTGTAACATCACATGGCCTGTATATACTTGTTGTTTCCTGATTTTGCACATGCTCTTCCTTTTGTGTTTGCTGTTCTAAGAATTTATTCATCACTTTCTTTCCCAGAAATACACTAAGCTGAATATGTATCGGAAGTCGAGATGGTGTTGGAATTAATATGTCTGCCAGAGCTGAAGTGTACATTGCTTAGAGCTGAAGTGTACATTGCTTTGAGCTGAAGTGTACATTGCTTTGAGTCACTGCACTATATAAGAACTGTTTTTTAATGCAATAGTTATTTTATGTTTTTATTTTCAGAGAATAAGCTTGTTTATTATGTACACTAATGCATAGATCACACAGGATTAAAATGTCTCCAGAGATGTCCATGTCAAGCAGTTGGTTACTTGCAGGCCATCCACACGGCGCCAGTGTCATGTATGTCATTTGACACAACGTCAACGCTGCTGGCGACCGGAGGAGCTGACTCAACCATCAAAGTGTGGCACATCATCCGCCAGTACTGCACCCACAACCTGAAGGGGCACGAGGGTGTTGTCAGGTAGATACAAGATACTTTGTGGTAGCTACAACAGGTGGTGGAGGCTGCCAAGCAGGAGACACTGGGACAGTGTGACCAATGCATGGCTAAAGGGATTCAGTGGTCCTTCGAAACCTGTTCCTGCAGTCAACTATTTTTATTTACAAAAGCCAGGCCCCAAAACATTCTTATCCATTCACATGTAATAGACATGTTTAATCAAAAAATAGTTATAATAAAAACATTTATAATAGTAATATACTACATTACCTTCAGCATGGACTAGGAAGAAAACTAAGTAACAGTAATATATTATATTGCAATAAATAGTTATAATTTACTACATTACCTTCAGAATGGACTAGGAAGAAAACTAAGTAACAGTAATATATTATATTGCAATAAATAGTTATAATATACTACGTTACCTTCAGCATGGACTAGGAAGAAAACTAAGTAACAGTAATATATTATATTGTAATCAATAGTTAGTTTCCAACACCAAACAAAATGAATGTCAATCATAAGAAAACACATAATAATTTATGAAATAAAAAGAAAGTATAAATTAATTAACAATGATGTGTTGGAAAGGGATAAACATCTCATTGACCTGAGCATTATCGATTGGTTGATAGTACTTCAGGTCATGTGGCACCACCTGTTGGCATGGTGGTGAACTGTGTTCGTTGACCCGCAGCGTTGCAGAGTTCCACCCAGACGTGGAGAAGCTGCAGTTGTTGACAGCGGCGGATGACTACAAGATCCGAGTGTGGGACCTGCGCACTAGCTCCTGTCTGGCAGTGCTGGCCAGTCACTTCAGTGTCATCACGAGTCTACAGTTCTCTCCCGACACGGCTCTGGTCTACAGGTAACCAACAATCGAGTCATCTATTGTAGCCGTCTTGGTTGGAATCTGTGCTTTTTACTAAAAAATTCTATATAAATCCGTATTTCCTTTTTCATTGGTTCACCAACATGTAGCATTCTGATCAAGTGTTGCAGTCTAGCTGTATATAACATACCTACATCTAACATAATCTGGTGTGTTTTAACAGAGATTTGCCTAGTAACAAAACTATTTGCTGATCGACTACTTGATTGTCATTTAAATTCATATTTGTGTGATAGATAGGGCCTACAAGAAAAGATATACTTTGTTGAAGAAATTTACATTTGAAAAAATGCACTAAAACAGGGTTACTGTGTATTCCTACCAAAATTAATGTAATCATGGTTGTAATCATGATTACACTTAGTCGTCATCCATTCTCAGAATGTTGTTGCGGCTTTGGTGAAGTTGCCATAGACTATTGGAATTGTTACTGTACCATCGTTGAAGGATGTATGACTGTTGTTTGTTATCTGCAGTGGCGGTCGCGATAACATTGTCACAGTGTGGGACATCAAAGCTTTCGAGAAAAAGAAAACGATTCCCGTTTATGAGGTATCTAATGTGTATCTTTTATGTTGTTGCAAGTGTGTGTCCTTTTTATAAATTGTTGCTAAGAATATTGATACAGTTTCCCATGATAACACCCATGTATGTCAGTTTCCAACATTATTGCAAAAATTACGTTAATTGTATAAAAATGCAACATTGTAGACATTCATATTTGTCACTGTCATCTGATTGGATTATTCATAAATTAAATGTTATAATTCGAAATACAATAACTTATCTGCAAATGCTACTGTGATGGATAATTTGACATAAGTTTTTAGATGCGGACTTGTCACACAGCCGTGTGACGTTGTGGGAGGACTTGTGGTGCTATGATACCTCGTTCTGTTTGTAGTCCGTCGAGGGCCTGGTGCTGTTGTCTGCCGCGTCAGACCTGCCAGCCCTCAATGTCATGCCTGGTCACCCCCACGTCATCACCGGGGGCAGCAAAGGTGAGGGCAATGTCACTATCATCAAGGGGCTGGTCTAATCAGTCCTCTACATCCCAAAAAGTGTAGTTGATTCAAACCACTACACTCCCTTCCAAATGTTGTGTCAACTTGAGATAGTGCTTGTACTGTTAGCGAAATAAAAATGTTTGTTTTCTGCAAAATATTTTAGTGGTGTGAAGTTTGTCTTACTACAATATTATTATTTGATGATGGTGTTATTTGGATCAGGCAACATTTGTTGACTTATGAAACCTCCACACCTAGTGACATTCTTCATGTTGACACTTGGTGAGACATGTGGCATTGATATTTTGTGACATTCATGGTGTTGACACTTGTAATTACAATTGGTAACCATTCTTGTTGGTGACACACATTGTGTTGTTGATACTTAGTGACACATGTTGACACTTGGTGACACACAGTACATTGACACTTGGTGACACACAGCACATTGACACTTGGTGACACACAGTACATTGACACTTGGTGACACATGTTGGTGATGTTGCAGGTGTACTGCAGGTGTGGGACACTGTGACGGCCGTGTGTGTGTACCCCAGGGAGGGAGAGGAAGAGAGCGGGGAGAAACACTCGGCCATCGTCCAGTTGGCCTACAACTCCCAGCAAGACGTGGTCAGCGTGGTCACTTACGACCACAACATTCTCCTGCACGACCTCGCTGACCTCTCGTTGCGCAAACAGGTCAGACTCAAACATAGGCTTTATTGGGTCAGAATTTTTTTAGTATATTACGCTAACTTCGCAAAGCATTTTGTTAGATTTACAAAAGTCTGTATGATGGCACTAGTAATAGATAATAAGTCACTATAATTCTACCGTATAAATCACCAGTGATTCTATACACTGTTAGTACCAATACCGTGTAGACTTGTGATTCTATACACTGTTAGTACAAACACCATGTAGACGTGTGATTCTATACACTGTTAGTACCAATACCGTGTAGACTTGTGATTCTATACACTGTTAGTACAAACACCGTGTAGACTTGTGATTCTATACACTGTTAGTACAAACACCGTGTAGACTTGTGATTCTATACACTGTTAGTACCAATACCGTGTAGACTTGTGATTCTATACACTGTTAGTACAAACACCGTGTAGACTTGTGATTCTATACACTGTTAGTACAAACACCATGTAGACTTGTGATTCTATACACTGTTAGTACAAACACCGTGTAGACTTGTGATTCTATACACTGTTAGTACAAACACCATGTAGACTTGTGATTCTATACACTGTTAGTACAAACACCATGTAGACTTGTGATTCTATACACTGTTAGTACAAACACCGTGTAGACTTGTGATTCTATACACTGTTAGTACAAACACCGTGTAGACTTTTGATTCTATACACTGTTAGTACCAACACAAGGTAGACTTGTGATTCTATACACTGTTAGTACAAACACCGTGTAGACTTGTAATTCTATACACTGTTAGTACCAACACCGTGTAGACTTGTGATTCTATACACTGTTAGTACAAACACGGTGTAGACTTGTAATTCTATACACTGTTAGTACCAACACCGTGTAGACTTGTGATTCTATACACTGTTAGTACAAACACCGTGTAGACTTTTGATTCTATACATTGTTAGTACCAACACAGTGTAGACTTGTGATTCTATACACTGTTAGTACAAACACCATGTAGACTTGTGATTCTATACACTGTTAGTACCAATACCGTGTAGACTTGTGATTCTATACACTGTTGGTATAAACACTGTGTAGACTTGTGATTCTATACACTGTTAGTACAAACACCGTGTAGACTTGTGATTCTATACACTGTTAGTACCAATACAAGGTAGACTTGTGATTCTATACACTGTTAGTACAAACACCGTGTAGACTTGTGATTCTATACACTGTTAGTACAAACACTGTGTAGACTTGTGATTCTATACACTGTTAGTACCAACACCTTGTAGACTTGTGATTCTATACACTGTTAGTACAAACACCGTGTAGACTTGTGATTCTATACACTGTTAGTACCAATACCGTGTAGACTTGTGATTCTATACACTTTTAGTACAAACACCATGTAGACTTGTGATTCTATACACTGTTAGTACCAATACCGTGTAGACTTGTGATTCTATACACTGTTAGTACAAACACCGTGTAGACTTGTGATTCTATACACTGTTAGTACAAACACCGTGTAGACTTGTGATTCTATACACTGTTAGTACCAATACCGTGTAGACTTGTGATTCTATACACTGTTAGTACAAACACCATGTAGACTTGTGATTCTATACACTGTTAGTACAAACACCATGTAGACTTGTGATTCTATACACTGTTAGTACAAACACCGTGTAGACTTGTGATTCTATACACTGTTAGTACAAACACCATGTAGACTTGTGATTCTATACACTGTTAGTACAAACACCATGTAGACTTGTGATTCTATACACTGTTAGTACAAACACCGTGTAGACTTGTGATTCTATACACTGTTAGTACAAACACCGTGTAGACTTGTGATTCTATACACTGTTAGTACCAACACAAGGTAGACTTGTAATTCTATACACTGTTAGTACAAACACCGTGTAGACTTGTAATTCTATACACTGTTAGTACCAACACCGTGTAGACTTGTGATTCTATACACTGTTAGTACCAACACCATGTAGACTTGTGATTCTATACACTGTTAGTACAAACGCCATGTAGACTTGTGATTCTGTACACTGTTAGTACAAACACCGTGTAGACTTTTGATTCTATACACTGTTAGTACAAACACCATGTAGACTTGTGATTCTATACACTGTTAGTACCAATACCGTGTAGACTTGTGATTCTATACACTGTTGGTATAAACACTGTGTAGACTTGTGATTCTATACACTGTTAGTACAAACACCGTGTAGACTTGTGATTCTATACACTGTTAGTACTAATACAAGGTAGACTTGTGATTCTATACACTGTTAGTACAAACACCGTGTAGACTTGTGATTCTATACACTGTTAGTACAAACACCGTGTAGACTTGTGATTCTATACACTGTTAGTACAAACACTGTGTAGACTTGTGATTCTATACACTGTTAGTACCAACACCTTGTAGACTTGTGATTCTATACACTGTTAGTACAAACACTGTGTAGACTTGTGATTCTATACACTATTAGTACCGACACCATGTAGACTTGTGATTCTATACACTGTTAGTACCGACACCATGTAGACTTGTGATTCTATACACTGTTAGTACCGACACCATGTAGACTTGTGATTCTATACACTGTTAGTACAAACGCCATCTAGACTTGTGATTCTGTACACTGTTAGTACAAACACCGTGTAGACTTGTGATTCTAAACACTGTTAGTACAAACACTGTGTAGACTTGTGATTCTATACACTGTTAGTACAAACGCCATGTAGACTTGTGATTCTGTACACAGTTAGTACAAACACCGTGTAGACTTGTGATTCTATACACTGTTAGTACAAACACCATGTAGACTTGTGCATAGCTAGTGTATTGATAGCATCTAGCAAAAAATTATTTTATTTTTATACGACAGTAATTTTTTTATTATGTCTATATGTGTAATCTATATGTGCAAGCCTAAATTGCAAAAGTACTGATTAGTTTGCATATACATACAACAATGTGTTTTGAGATTCATGTGATTACATGAACCACTGCAGCCAGTCGTAACATTTATAGAATATTGATATCATAAAATTATTTGAATCTGTTATTTCATATCTTTCAATATTTGCTGTGGAAATAGAAACAAGATACCCATTGTCTGCTCATAAGTTGTCATGGAAACGTGTTGTTGCAGTTTGCGGGATATAATGATGACATACTTGACATTAAGTTTGTCGGCGCTGGTGACAGTCATATCGTCGTGGCAACCAACAGTGAGCTGATAAAAGTGTTTGAAGTCACGACCTGGAACTGCCAAATGGTGAAAGGTCACTCGGACATCGTATTGTGCGTCGACGTCTACCGCAGGGATCCTTCATTATTTGTTAGCAGCTCAAAGGTACAGAATATTGCACATTTCCTGTGTTTTACCGACGATGAGTAAATATTGATGGCCAAATAATTGTCTAACTAACTGAGCAACTAAATAACTTACACCACCCAGTAACATTACCTGTGTTATTCATTAGAACTCACAACATACCCAAGTGTGACTTTTACCTGTAGATTATCTTGACAAGGTGGCTTCATGACGTTCTGTTAGAATGATGTCAACATACACATACATAATTCCCCTTCACATATACGACAATGTCATTATACTAGAACATCATTAGTACAGATGACAGAAATTTACTATATCGCAAAATAATCAGCAGGTACAAAATAATCAACAGGTACAAAATCACACTTGGATATTATATTAAGAGTTTAACATAAAGGAACTGTCCTGAAGAAAGTTCAGTAATCATCTGTGTAAGGATTTCTGGACATTCGTGGATTTTGTTACCTCTTACGTTTGCTAACATGATATTGTGTTGAACCACCTGATAATGGCTGCATCGACATTGTTGTTAGTTACCTGTGTTGTCATGGTTACAGGATGCTTGTGTGCGACTATGGCGACTGAATGAAGAGAGCCAGAAAGTGGACTGTGTTGCCATAGCAACAGGACACACTCATGCGGTCCTCTCTGTTGCTTTCTCCAGGTCTGTTTCACTTCCTATACTCAATAGTTCATCCCACTTGAGGTCTAGATTGCGGAAACCAGCCGTGCCCAAATTCCAGGCACATGCTGTTAGCATTGCCACTATAACAGTTGTGTTTACAATTTTAATGTTTTGTAAATATTTCATGGCCATATTCAAATTGCAATAACTTTTTCAAGTTTATTAACACAACTTGGCGGGCATATACGTTAAACATATTTATTTTAGTGTTGTGGAGGTTATATTTAAAAAATGAGGAACAGGTAGGGTCAGTTTAATGGTTATTTGATTGTGTACATTTCTTTTATTTACATTTATTAACTCTTTCCACTCCACAGGTTGTCGCAACAGTTTGTGGTCAGTGGTAGTCAGGATTTGACCATCAAGCTGTGGACGCTGCCGGCTGAGTGGTCTGGTAAAGGATCTGACCAGGGTCCAGTCTCACTGACTGCTAAGTTGACGGAGAAGGCACATGACAAGGACATCAATAGTGTCACCGTGTCACCAAACGACAAACTGATCGCGTCAGGCTCTCAGGACAAGACAGCGAAGGTAGGTGACAGTCAACCTAGGTTATGTTCGGTTTTTTTTCCTGCAATGCTTGTTGGTATAATTGAGCAAGAATATGTATGTATCTAATGTTATTACTCCAAGTGCTTTGCATCTTGGGTGTCAAACTTTCCAGGGTTATTTACAACACCAAAAAGGATCCGTAACAAATATTTGATGTCTTAAGCCAATGAGAAGATGACTTTTCTTCTCATTTTTAAACTTATTAAGAAAAAGATGATCATTACACTCACAGACTCTTTTCTATTTCAAAATTTGTGTATTTATAGCAACTTTTAAAATGATTTCGTCATTAGAATAATTGAGAGCAATGAAGATGAATCTTAAGGGTCAGTGCAGACATGTATGTGTGGGGTGTATGAGGGTGAATCCTAAGGATCAGTGTAAATATGTATGTGTGGGGTGTATGACGCTGCTTCCTTCCTGTCAGCCCGTGTACTGTCTGTTTGTAGCTGTGGCGTGCTGCGGACCTCTCGCTTGTTGGCGTTTTCCGCGGTCATAAACGAGGAATCTGGTGTGTCCAGTTCTCCCCAGTTGACCAGGTTTGTACAGCCAAGGTTTTTTCTTAGACATACCTGACAGTCAGAATGATCTAATGAGATTTAGCGAATATGGGTGGTTCCATTTTGTTGAATACTGCATCCTCCCGCTGCAAATATATTTATATATGTAGGGGGTCAGGGGTCATTCGCCATCATGGTTTGAGTGATCTCGAGCTCCAGTTTATACTGTCTATTTGTGTGGCTGTGGTTGTTGTTTCAATGTGCTCTTTGGACTGCTTCGTCTTGATATAGGATGCTATCGTGTGGTGGTAATTTTATGCCCCCCCCCCCACCTCTCTGTTTGCTGTTTCTCTGCACCTTATTTACTACAAGGCTTGCTGTGTTGACCAAGTCGGACTCCGCCATTTTGTTCCCCCACTCTGTGCTCCTCGTCTGTGCAGCATGAACACCCAGCTGAGCTGTCATGAGACATGACAACCTGCAGGGGAACGTCTTTTGATTCAGGGTGAGCGAAATCAACGCAAATTAGAACATGTACATTTACAGTACAAACGCACTCAACTCCTTGCAGTGGCACCATCACGTCTGACCGCAGATTCGCTTGCTCCAGATCGGTGTTGACTTGCCCCAGAAGCGGTATCGGCGAAAGAGTAAACAGTTGATGCAAACATGGCGATCTAAAAGTGTTGTGTTTCAACGCACAGTCATGCCACAATAAAGCTGCCGACATTCACGATATGATTTTGAACAACGGCGCCAACATGTTTATGCTGACAGAAATGTGGCTGCACTCGCAGGGTGGTGAGGCTTTCATCTGTCTGAAACGGGATCGAGAGGAGGTGGGATCGCCTTCATCATCAGGACTAGTGGTTTCAGCTCTGTGTCATTCAGGCCTCTTGACTACATATTGTTTAAAAGTGTCTGTCAACGAACTCTACTTCTGTCTCGTGTGTTTGCCTGTACCGACCACATCCGAGTAAAACAAACAAACTGTTAAATTCCACATTCCTTCGGCAATTCCCAGAACTGTTGTCGAGCTGTGCTGATTCTCGCAGTGACGTCACCTTTCTAGGAGATTTCAACTTTCTCTTTGATGACTGTTCTGATCCTCCAGTAAACCGACTGAAGACTATGTTGCGTGACCACAGCAACCTTCTGTCTATGGAGAGAGTGTAGATCTGTGCTGATCTTTCCGACCACTACCTTGTTGTCTGTCGTCTGGCTGTCACCAAGCCTCCACATGCCACACAGCTCGTGACGTCCAGGAACCTCAGGCCTGTATGCCTGTCTGACTTCCAGGCTGACGTTGAAGGTCCTGGCTGGTGCCTCGGATGAACAACATCCTGACCTGGATTTGGTAGGCCTCATCGAAGTCTACCATGATGGGCTTCAAAAGCTTCTCGACCGACATGCTCTGTATTTCACCAGGCGTGTGAGAGATCGCCATTCCGTACCGTGGATGTCTGAGAAGGTCAGGGAGGCCTGCCGCAAGAGGAGATGAGCTGAGCGATAATGGAGAAAGACAGAGAGATCTTCGTCAAGAAGAGGACTGCTGTGAGGTCGTGTGTCCATGCGCCCAAGAGACAATTCTACTGTGACAGAATCGACTCCATAGTGTCTTCCAGTAAACTGTTCTTCTCAGTGTCCAATGAACTTTTAGGAAGATCCACACCTACGCCCCTTCCATCTGATGTCCTGCGATCAGAACTGCCACAGTGTTTTTGTGATTTTTTTCTCGTAAAAAATTGAACTTTTACGTGATGATTTGAATTCTCACTCATGTGAACCACCTACCTCTGCTGTGTACGATGGCCTCATGCTCTCTCATTTTGATCCTGTTACAACGAAGGAGATATCTGAGCTGATTGTTAAATCGCCAGCCAAGAGTTGCATGTTGGACCCCATCTCCACCTTCCTCACAAAACAAGTATTGTCCCTAAGCAGTTCAAGCAGGCAGTAGTTACACCACTTTTGAAGAAATCTGGGCTTGACAGAAATAGTATGAAAAGTTCAGTTTCTAATCTTCCATTTATCTCTAAGATTCTATAGAAAGTTGTCTTGGGATAGCTCCAAAAACATCTGTCTGAAAACTGTCTTCTAGAAATGCACCAGTCTGGCCATAGGAAGGATCATAGCACGGAGACTGCTGAGTGTTCTTGATGGTCTGTTGGTGAAGGTGGATGAGAGGCTTGTCTCCTTGGTTGCCTTATTGGACCTCAGTGCAGCATTCGAAACGCTTGATCATTCCATTCTCCTGAAGAGGTTCGACGTTACTTTCGGGATAAGAAGCACTGTTCTTGAATGCTTTGCATCCTATGTTAGTGATCGTTGTCTGTCTGTCTGTCGTTGTTGATGGTGCCTTGTCTGCTCCAAGTCAACTTGAATTCGGAGTACCTCAGGGTTCCTTTTTGGAACCCGTTTTGTTTACATTGTACTCCCAGCCCCTAATAATATCCCCTTCAAAACTTCAGTAAAATACTTTGGAGTTAAAATTGATCAGGCACTCTCCATGCAGGAACAAATCAGCAGTGTTTGTCGTGCGTCTTTCTTGAATTAAGACGTATTGCGTCCATCCAGCCGTATCTTTCTAAACGCGCCTCTGCTAGACTTGTCACTGCTTTAATAACTCCCTGTCTTGATTATTGCAATTTGGTTTCTACTGGTCTGCCTGCTGAACAGATAAGTCGATTACAGAGCGTTCAGAGCAGTGCAGCACGGCTCGTTCTAAAGAAACGTAAGCGAGACCATGTGACGCCAATGTTGCAGGAGCTCCATTGGCTGCCTGTAAGGTTCCAATGCCAGTACAAGATGGCAACATTTGTGTGCCCCCATTTTGACGGGTCACTCATGCCTTACCTTTTGGCCCTGCTCTCCACATATAAAACGTCACACACCTACGTTTAGGTATTGTTAACAGCTTCTCGCTGGAGGACCTGTTGGTGAGCGTTCTTTTAGCTTCATCGCACCCACTCTCTGGAATTCACTGTCTGACATCTGCAAAATATCCCATTCTTTTTTAATTTAAATCTTGGTTAAAGACATATCTGTTCCGACAAGTGTTCTCTCTAGTTTAAGTGGTCCATGTTTTTCTCTATGTACTTGTATAGTCTGTGTTATGCATATATGTGAGTATATATGATGTGTACTAGTGCACTGAGTTTTTTGCCTAAAAAGATTTGTGCTATATAAGAATTATCCATTATTATTATTATTAAATATTTTTATTAATTTTAATATATATCTATTTATGCAATTATCTTAATATTTTTGAAACTATATCATGCATGTTACTTACTTAATATAATATTATAGTCCTTTTTAATATAATATTTTTATGAGGATTATATATATTTCTTAAACATTTCATATAATCCCATGTACGCTCCTATGAATGGGCTAGTCCCGAATATATGACGCTTTAGAAATGTTAGTAATAATGATAAGAATAAAGTTATTCAGATCTGGGTACAATCATACAAAACAAAATTATTAATGGTGTGTTGGGATATGGTTATTTCCACATTGTTTATATGAAATCATGAGTTAATGAAACTCATGAAAACTGCTCAGAGTACGATGTGATAATGTGGTTGTGATTAAATCACACCTGTTATAAGATTTAAATTAATTTAAAGATTTAATTTCTTATTTAAGTATTTTGTTTGCATTTGTAAGCCACCTCTGTAAGGCAGATCTAGTAAGTCTGACTCTGGTATGTTTGTCTTGCAGTGTCTGGCGACATCTTCAGCCGATGGCACTGTCAGGATCTGGGCTTTGTCTGACTGCAGTTGTGTCAAGGTACCCCAGTGGGGAGTTTCTTCCCATCCATCCCCAATTCTTCCCACCCCACCCCCCAGTCTCCCTCTCCATCTCTCTCCCGTTGTTTCCCTTTATCACCACCCTCTCATTCTTCATTTCCATTGTTATTGTAACATTTATTACAAAAATATATATTAAACTGTATGGGATGACTCCCTATCCAGTCACTAGATGTTACTTTATAGATTGTACGTTGTGTGAGAAATGTTTTTTATGAAAGGTGTTTTGTGAAAGTTATGAAAATTGTAATTTGGCACAAAGAGGACCTTGTTATTTTTGCAGACTTTTGAAGGTCATGAAAGTTCCGTGCTCAAGGTGAACTTTCTGACCCGGGGAATGCAGCTGATTTCAAGGTTTGTCATAGAAACAACAATATTTGTCAATTTAAAAACATTTATTTGGTCACTTTGTCCTCATTTAGGTGAAGTAAGTGTGTCTTGTTTTAATTATTATCGTTAAAAATTAAAAAGCATTATGACTGAATGAATAAATGTTTACTTGTGACCACAGTAAGAGCAAGCCAAATGTAAGCAGGGATTATTACATAATGAAACTACAGAATGAACTTTTAAAGAAAAAGTAGATGTGTAATATTTATTTTACCATATTTCTTGTATTTTGCAATAAAAATACATCCATACACTTTACCATTTTTACTTACGTTAATTAGACTACAAAAACATGTAATTTAAGCTATTTAATATCACAAACGAATACTGTTTATTGGAAACACAGAAATTACATAATTATGGTTCTCTGCAGTGGTTCAGATGGTCTTCTGAAACTTTGGACAATCAAGACCAACGAGTGTGTGAAGACATTTGATGAACACAAGGACAAGGTTTGGGCGCTGGCGACAACTTCAGACGAGAAATCTCTCATCACTGGGGCCGGAGATTCCAACATCATCGTCTGGAAAGTTAGTTGCGTTGATAACATGGTTTCTTTCAGATTTTTCAGCTCCAATTTTTGAAGGTTGTATGGAATTATCACACAGTTCCATTTTAAAGGAAACGAGTCGTACATTAAAGGAGATTACTGTTTCTGATACTATAATTTTGGCACGTCTGTTGTGAAGGTGAATTCTACAGTGAATATTAATGCACTTTGACTAGTATTTGTTCATTGTCAGGATCAGACATTTGTTGAAATGTCAGTGCCAACTTACTAATTCAATGTGGTCAAAGTGTTGACTCGGAACTATGAATAGAAGTATTCACACTGACTGTGAATGTACTCACAGCATGCCTCAGTATTATGTACATAACTAAATAATCTTAGTGCAGTTCAAAGTGATAAACAGTTAGCTCTGTACTCTCCTACGACCAAGTACTTGGACGATCATTGTTTCTTTGTCAGGATGTGACAGTGTTAGAGTTGGAGGAATCTCGGGCCAAGCAGGAAGACTTTATCCTCAAGTAAGTCACTCATTCACCAAACCACAACAATAACAAGACGATTCATTAAGGGGAGAAAACTGTAAAAAAAACATTTGTCCTACCCACCAGTGTAAATACAGTTCGATCTGCTTCTTCTTTGTTTGAGGCAATTTGGCAGTTACTTAATATTTTCATTAGAGTTGTGTACGGCCTAGCTCTATGCACTATACAGCATGTACCGTGTACCACTATGCACTATACAGCATGTACCGTGTACCACTATGCACTATACAGCATGTACCGTGTACCACTATGCACTGTACAGCATGTACCGTGTACCACTATGCACTATACAGCATGTACCGTGTACCACTATGCACTATACAGCATGTACCGTGTACCACTATACACTGTACAGCATGTACCGTGTACCACTATGCACTGTACAGCATGTACCGTGTACCACTATGCACTATACAGCATGTACCACTATGCACTATACAGCATGTACCGTGTACCACTATGCACTGTACAGCATGTACCGTGTACCACTATGCACTATACAGCATGTACCGTGTACCACTATGCACTATACAGCATGTACCGTGTACCACTATGCACTGTACAGCATGTACCGTGTACCACTATGCACTGTACAGCATGTACCGTGTACCACTATGCACTGTACAGCATGTACCGTGTACCACTATGCACTGTACAGCATGTATCGTGTACCACTATGCACTGTACAGCATGTATCGTGTACCACTATGCACTATACAGCATGTACCGTGTACCACTATGCACTATACAGCATGTACCGTGTACCACTATGCCCTATACAGCATGTACTGTGTGCCACTATGCATGTACAGCATGTTCCGTGTGCCACTATGCACTGTACAGCATGTTCCGTGTGCCACTATGCACTGTACAGCATGTACCGTGTGCCACTATGCACTGTACAGCATGTACCGTGTGCCACTATGCACTGTACAGCATGTTCCGTGTGCCACTATGCACTGTACAGCATGTATCGTGTGTCACTATGCACCGAGATGTATTCCTGTTCCTGGATCATTCCTTAGAAGCAATATATACAAGAAATGCATTGCTGTTGATGTGTCAGTGGGGCCACACTGTCAACAGAGCAGCACTCTCCACAAAGACATGAATTTTTCCATGAAACGAACCACTGAAAGTAAAGACAGTTAACTTTGTTGATTTTTATATGGTCTGGAAGCTTCAAGTATGTAATGTGTCATATGGTCTGGAAGCTTCAAGTATGTAATGTGTCATATGGTCTGGAAGCTTCAAGTATGTAATGTGTCATATGGTCTGGAAGCTTCAAGTATGTAATGTGTCATATGGTCTGGAAGCTTCAAGTATGTAATGTGTCATATGGTCTGGAAGCTTCAAGTATGTAATGTGTCATATGGTCTGGAAGCTTCAAGTATGTAATGTGTCATATGGTCTGGAAGCTTCAAGTATGTAATGTGTCATATGGAATACAGTTCAGCTTCAAGTATGTAATGTGTCATATGGAATACAGTTCAGCTTCAAGTATGTAATGTGTCATATGGAATACAGTTCAGCTTCAAGTATGTAATGTGTCATATGGAATACAGTTCAGCTTAATTGGCAATGGTCAAACGTTTAATTGGTTGGGTTACTGACAGCACCACCTGGTGTGTGTTTCAGGGAGCAGGAGCTGTCGAATCTACTGCATCAGAAGAAATACCTGAAAGCAATTGGCCTCACTATCACGCTGGAGCAGCCATTCAAGCTGCTGACTATCTTGAAAGGTACATACAGTTTTTAAGCCTCATATTATTGTTGAACATTTCTTGCAATACAGGGGCAAACATTGTTATAGATGTATTTTTGACATTATATGTGATTCTTCACTGTAAATGTAATACTGTTAACATGTGACCTGTGAAAGTGGTTGTAATGAATATTTGTGCAGTGAAATAAAATTCTTCCCAACATCCGATCACATTAATATGATGTGAAGCATCACGAGTTCCTACAATCCCCACAAAAATTTTTTCTTAGTGCAACAAACAGTAACAAAAGTCATCTACCCTCAAGTGGATTTCACTTTCGTCAATAATGTCTTCTTTAACTGTAATAAGTAACAAGATTACTGATTCAGGTTAGTTAATTTTTATTCACTTGAATTGAAGTATCTCTGGAAACACGATAAATACCAATTCCAGTGCCATTTTTGACTGGACAAAATTTCAGAATTGAAATGTACAACAAAAGGTGTTAACGTCTTTGGTATCAATTAGTATGATTTTGTTACTATGACTTCTTCAGTTCCACTGATGAATGGTTTTACAATAATTAACATAATAAAAAAAAACCACCGTACTCATTGTGAACGTATTTGGCAGATAGCAGCTCTGTATAGTATGTCATTTAAATGTACAAATTATAGCAAGTAATTGAGGTGTGTATGGGTCATTGATGACGTTTGTAGAGGTTCTTGCGGCCACTGCTGGACATGAAGACTTGGAGGATATCATTGGTCATCTACGGGATGACCAGCTCGGTAAGTCACCTGTCTACCACTGGTCATAGAGCAACAGTATCTGTAGTTGTCATGTTACACATGTGGTTACCTTCATATCCTTGCACAATTGGTAGGCTCATATTTCTCGGAAAAGTGAGATGTGCTTGTTAATTTGTTGTTTAAGAGAAATATCTTCAAAAAGAAGCATTACTATCCATATTTGCATACATGCACACACACGCACAAACACACAATATAATAATTGTCCGGCATCCATCATATCATTATGACTCGTCACTCTTACACTAACATGACCCCAATTATTTATATATTATATATATACATATATAAGCAGCAACTTTGGCGTAGAGGTTTGGTTGCACCAAGGATCTGCATTGAGTCCATACCTGTTCCTCATATTGATGGACGTCGTCGTCTTGACGGAGAAGAGGAGAAAAGATGCACCAGAATCAATGATGTTCGCAGATGACATTGTGCTGTGTGGAGTAAAGGAGGTAGACATGACAGGGTACCTGGAGACGTGGAGGAAGGCACTGGAAGAGAGAGGAGTGAAGGTTAGTCGACCGAAAACCCAATTCATGGACTTCAGGTTCGAACGGAATGAGGAGATAGACAGACCAACTGTAAAGATACTGGGAGACGAGCTGGAAAAAGTGACAAACTTCAAATATCTAGGGTCAGTCGTGAAAGAGACGGGAGGCATGGAAACGGAGATCAAACAGAGAGAGAGTGCAGCTTGGAGAAATTTGAAGATATGCAGTGGAGTGTTGTGCGACAGGAGGATGCCAGTGAAGTTGAAGGGGAAGATCTATAAAACAGTACTCAGGCCAGCAATGCTGTACGGGGCAGACACCTGGGCAACAACGAAAGGACAAGAAGCAAGGATAGAGATAGATGAGATGAGGATGCTGAGGTGGATGTGTGGAGTAACAAAAAAAGATAGGAGCAACGAGAGTGACACAAGCATCCAAAAAGATAACAGAGAAACGACTGAAATGGTATAGGCATGTGATGAGAAGGGAAGAGGAGCACATAGTGAGAAGAGTGCTAAATGCAGAGATACCAGGAAGAAGAAGGAGAGGACGACCGAAGACCAGATGGAAAGACACATGCAGAAGATACTTAGAAATCGTGGGTCTGAGTGCAGATGTGGTGATGGACAGGGCGACATGGAGAAAGAAGAAGATATATATATAAGTGACAGCTTTGTTATAGAGTCCATATATGTGGGGCAGTGAATAGAGTGTTGGACTCTCAATCGAGAGAACCTGGGTTTGAATACTGTGTTGCCTTGTCGAACCTTGGGCAAGTTCGTTCATTCTACATTGCTCCAGTTCACTCAACTGTATAAATGAGTACCTGGCTACAGACACTGGTGGACATTTATGTATGAATAGTCTTTGTGTAGTAATTGCAGTGTGGCTGAATGCTTCCTTGAAAAGTTGAGATGGTGTTCGTTTGAACATGTCTACCAGGGAGTAAAGTGTAAAGCGCTTTGAGCAGTCCTAAGGACTGGATACTGCGCTACATATAAGAACTCACCTTTTAGTCCATGTTTTAACTATTTTCAATATTGTGTTAAGATTAGAATATTTCATGAACATTTCAAATGAAATAATAGTTTTAGTTGACCATCAACTGTGCAGGACACCAACTGTCTAATGTGTAAACAGACACATTTTTTTAATCTACTGATTTATTGAAATCACGCCATCCATAGAATCCACAGTTTAGGTTTAAATTGGGTAACGAACATATCAACAAAATGTTTAGGTGTAGAGCTATAATATTTAAGACACCTTTACTGTAGGTGGATATCCATCTGCGAATGTGGTTTCAGTCTGGTTTCGGTTTGTGGCTGCTAGTGCTTTGATTCGTGGAAGGGAAACTGTGATACGTCCATTACCCAATTGAAGCAAAGACCCCTGGCTGCATATCACAGTTATGAGGTAATGCGCCAAATGATGTAACTCATTAGAGGTACAACTGTTTCTGTTTCAGACTCTGTGCTTCGTTACGCTGTGATATGGAACACAAACAGTCGTCACTGCCGCATCGCTCAGTACGTGCTGTCTGTTATTGTCAAGTCTAGGTCACCGGACGAACTTGGCAAGTTGCCAAACATCAAGTCCTCTCTGGAAGGTCTACTGCCATATACTGGTAAGTTTATGTAAATTTTATAACTTGTAAACATTCTCGAATGTTGTGGTATTTTTTAATGCGATAATATGTTGGGAATACATCCATGTCATATGCAAATAGAAGTTTAAATGGTAGATTAGCAGAGGCCAGCTTCTGTCTCTCGAGACAATGCTTCTCGTAGTTGCAAACATGTAGGTGGAATTGGATTCCTGGCATGATGTCACGCGTGCTCGGTTTCCTCGCCAGGTGACTCGGTCCTCAAAGTCTGCCTGCATAGAGAGTGGAAGCCATAGTCTTTGAGATCTCTCTTGACCACATCTTTAAATTGTAATTTGGGTCTGCCAACTAGAAGTTTGCCCTCAGCCAACCCCCATAGAGGATGGACCTGTAAGAAGACAGTGCGTCTCTGCTTTCAAAAGATGGTTCCGTTCTTGTCAAAGACAAGGAAGGCATCCTAAATCATTGGCAAGAACATTTCTCATAATTACTCAGTCATGACTCCCAAATCCAACCGGATACAATCTACAGTATTCCTCAGACACCGATTAGGACAGAGATAGACGAACTGCCATGACTTGAAGATGTGCGCAAAGCCATTTTCCAAATGAAGAATAACAAGGCCTCTAGTAGTGATAGCATCCCCAGCGAAATATACAAGCGGAGAAATCTTAACTAAGCACCTACATCATCTCTTTCAGAAGATCTGGAATACTCAGGAAATACCCCAGGATTTAAAGGATGCCATGATCGCCATCCATGACAGGGCTGACTGTGACAACTTCCAAGGGATCTCCCTGCTATCAGTTGCTGGAAAGATCCTTGCCAAAGTCATGCTCAACCGGCTACAACCACTATCAGAGAGTATCTTACCTGAAACACAATGTGGTTTCCGACCCACCTGTGGCACCGCAGACATGATTTTTGCGACCTGTACTTTGCCTTTATTGATCTAACTAAGGCATTTGACTATGTGAACAGAGATGCCTTGCCCGTCTTGGATGTCCTAAACTTGTCTCTGTTAAGCGACAACTACACAAAAATATGAAAGGATGTGTCTTGCACGATGAAGATAAATCGGAACCGTTTGTCATCAAGACTGGTGTGAGACAGGGCTGTGTAATTGCATCCACTCTTCTGTATTTCTGGCTGCCTTTTTATCACAAGGATAAGATCGATCTGGCCAAGGGAGTGCACATCACGTATCGTAAAGATGGTGGCCTGTTTAAGATAAGCTATCTCGGAGCGAGATCGAAAGTGAAAACAGTAACCATTGTTGATCTTCAGTACGTGGATTCTCAACCGAAAGAACCCCAGTTCGAATCATGTGCTGCGGTGTCGAGCCTTGTGCAAGTTTGTTCACTCTACATTGCTCCAATTCACTTTGTTGTATCAAGTAAAGTGTAAACCACTTTCAGCAGTCCTGACTGGATACTGCGCTATATAAGAACAGGTCTGCCAGGGAGTAAAGTGTAAACCGCTTTGAGCAGTCCTGGCTGGATACTGCGCTATATAAGAACAGGTCTGCCAGGGAGTAAAGTGTAAACCGCTTTGAGCAGTACTGACTGGATACTGCACTATATAAGAACAGATCTGCCAGGGAGTAAAGTGTAAACCGCTTTGAGCAGTCCTGACTGGATACTGCGCTATATAAGAACAGGGCTGCCAGGGAGTAAAGCGTAAACCGCTTTGAGCAGTCCTGACTGGATACTGCGCTATATAAGAACAGGTCTGCCAGGGAGTAAAGCGTAAACCGCTTTGAGCAGTCCTGACTGGATACTGCGCTATATAAGAACAGGGCTGCCAGGGAGTAAAGCGTAAACCGCTTTGAGCAGTCCTGACTGGATACTGCGCTATATAAGAACAGGGCTGCCAGGGAGTAAAGCGTAAACCGCTTTGAGCAGTCCTGACTGGATACTGCGCTATATAAGAACAGGTCTGCCAGGGAGTAAAGAGTAAACCGCTTTGAGCAGTCCTGACTGGATACTGTGCTATATAAGAACAGGGCTGCCAGGGAGTAAAGGGTAAACCGCTTTGAGCAGTCCTGACTGGATAATGCGCTATATAAGAACAGGTCTGCCAGGGAGTAAAGCGTAAACCGCTTTGAGCAGTCCTGACTGGATGCTGCGCTATATAAGAACAGGGCTGCCAGGGAGTAAAATGTAAACCACTTTGAGCAGTCCTGACTGGATACTGTGCTATATAAGAACTCATCTTTACTTTTTTGTTTTAATTGTGGACGGTCATGTTGACAGAACGTCACTTGGAGCGACTTGGTCGACTCCTGCAACAAGCCACCTTCGTCGACTACACCTGGCAGTGTATGAGACTCGCAGGCCAACACAGGTAGGCACACTGACACCTGTAGTCACCAGTGGGGCACTGTGATGTAGTGGGTAGGACACCAGGTAGGCACACTCACACCTGTAGTCATCAGTGGGGCACTGTGATATAGTGGGTAGGACACCAGGTAGGCACACTCACACCTGTAGTCATCAGTGGGGCACTGTGATGTAGTGGTTAGGACACCAGGTAGGCACACTCACACCTGTAGTCATCAGTGGGGCACTGTAATGTAGTGGATAGGACACCAGGTAGGCACACTCACGCCTGTAGTCATCAGTGGGGCACTGTGATGTAGTGGGTAGGACACCAGGTAGGCACACTCACACCTGTAGTCATCAGTGGGGCACTGTGATGTAGTGGGTAGGACACCAGGTAGGCACACTCACACCTGTAGTCATCAGTGGGACACTGTGATGTAGTGGGTAGTACATCAGGTAGGCACACTCACACCTGTAATCATCAGTGGGACACTGTAATGTAGTGGGTAGGACATCAGGTAGGCAAACTCACACCTGTAATCATCAGTGGGGCACTGTAATGTAGTGGGTAGGACACTAGGTAGGCACATTCACACCTGTAATCACCAGTGGGGCACTGTCCTTTAATGTAGTGGGTAGGACACCAGGTAGGCACATTCACACCTGTAATCATCAGTGGGGCACTGTAATGTAGTGGGTAGGACATCAGGTAGGCACACTCACACTTGTAGTCATCAGTGGGGCACTGTAATGTAGTGGGTAGGACATCAGGTAGGCAAACTCACACCTGTAATCATCAGTGGGGCACTGTAATGTAGTGGGTAGGACACTAGGTAGGCACATTCACACCTGTAATCACCAGTGGGGCACTGTCCTTTAATGTAGTGGGTAGGACACCAGGTAGGCACACTCACACCTGTAGTCATCAGTGGGGCACTGTGATGTAGTGGGTAGGACACCAGGTAGGCACACTCACACCTGTAGTCATCCGTGGGGCACTGTGATATAGTGGGTAGGACACCAGATATGCACACTCACACCTGTAGTCATCAGTGGGGCACTGTGATGTAGTGGGTAGGACACCAGGTAGACACACTCACGCCTGTAATCATCAGTGGGGCACTGTAATGTAGTGGATAGGACACCAGGTAGGCACACTCACACCTGTAATCATCAGTGGGGCACTGTGATGTAGTGGGTAGGACACCAGGTAGGCACACTCACACCTGTAGTCATCAGTGGGGCACTGTGATGTAATGGGTAGGACACCAGGTAGGCACACACACCTGTAATCATCAGTGGGACACTGTGATGTAGTGGGTAGGACATCAGGTAGGTACACTCATGCCTGTAGTCATCAGTGGGGCACTGTAATGTAGTGGGTAGGACACCAGGTAGACACACTCACACCTGTAGTCATCAGTGGGGCACTGTAATGTAGTGGGTAGGACACCAGGTAGGCACACTCACGCCTGTAGTCATCAGAGGGGCACTGTAATGTAGTGGGTAGGACACCAGGTAGGCACACTCACACCTGTAGTCATCAGTGGGACACTGTGATGTAGTGGGTAGTACATCAGGTAGGCACACTCACACCTGTAGTCAACAGTGGGGCACTGTGATGTAGTGGGTAGGACACCAGGTAGGCACACTCGCACCTGTAATCATCAGTGGGACACTGTGATGTAGTGGGTAGTACATCAGGTAGGCACACTCACACCTGTAATCATCAGTGGGACACTGTAATGTAGTGGGTAGTACATCAGGTAGGCACACTCACACCTGTAATCATCAGTGGGACACTGTGATGTAGTGGGTAGTACATCAGGTAGGCACACTCACACCTGTAGTCATCAGTGGGACACTGTGATGTAGTGGGTAGGACACCAGGTAGGCACACTCACACCTGTAGTCATCAGTGGGGCACTGTAATGTAGTGGGTAGGACATCAGGTAGGCACACTCACACCTGTAGTCATCAGTGGGGCACTGTGATGTAGTGGGTAGGACACCAGGAAGGCACACTCACACCTGTAGTCATCAGTGGGACACTGTGATGTAGTGGGTAGGACACCAGGTAGGCACACTCACACCTGTAGTCATCAGTGGGGCACTGTAATGTAGTGGGTAGGACATCAGGTAGGCACACTCACACCTGTAGTCATCAGTGGGGCACTGTGATGTAGTGGGTAGGACACCAGGAAGGCACACTCACACCTGTAGTCATCAGTGGGGCACTGTAATGTAGTGGTTAGGACACCAGGTAGGCACACTCACGCCTGTAGTCATCAGTGGGGCACTGTAATGTAGTGGGTAGGACACCAGGTAGGCACACTCACACATGTAGTCATCAGTGGGTGCACTGTGATGTAGTGGGTAGGACACCAGGTAGGCACACTCACACCTGTAGTCATAAGTGGGGCACTGTGATGTAGTGGGTAGGACACCAGGTAGGCACACTCACGCCTGTAGTCATCAGTGGGGCACTGTGATATAGTGAGTAGGACACCAGGTAGGCACACTCACGCCTGTAGTCAGCAGTGGGGCACTGTAATGTAGTGGGTAAGACATCAGGTAGGCACACTCACACTTGTAGTCATCAGCGGGGCACTGTAATGTAGTGGGTAAGACATCAGGTAGGCACACTCACACTTGTAGTCATCAGCGGGGCACTGCAATGTAGTGGATAGGACACCAGGTAGGCACACTCACACCTGTAGTCATCAGTGGGGCACTGTAATGTAGTGGGTAAGACATCAGGTAGGCACACTCACACTTGTAGTCATCAGTGGGGCACTGTGATGTAGTGGGTAGGACATCAGGTAGGCACACTCACACTTGTAGTCATCAGTGGGGCACTAATGTAGTGGGTAGGACATCAGGTAGGCACACTCACACCTGTAGTAATCAGTGGGGCACTGTAATGTAGTGGGTAGGACATCAGGTAGGCACACTCACACTTGTAGTCATCAGTGGGGCACTGTAATGTAGTGGGTAGGACATCAGGTAGGCACACTCACACTTGTAGTCATCAGTGGGGCACTGTAATGTAGTGGGTAGGACATCAGGTAGGCAAACTCACACCTGTAATCATCAGTGGGGCACTGTAATATAGTGGGTAGGACACTAGGTAGGCACATTCACACCTGTAATCACCAGTGGGGCACTGTCCTTTAATGTAGTGGGTAGGACACCAGGTAGACACATTCACACCTGTAATCATCAGTGGGGCACTGTAATGTAGTGGGTAGGACACTAGGTAGGCACATTCACACCTGTAATCATCAGTGGGGCACCATAATGTAGTGGGTAGGACACCAGGTAGGCACACTCACACCTGTAGTCATCAGTGGGGCACTGTGATGTAGTGGTAAGGACATCAGGTAGGCACACTCATGCCTGTAGTCATCAGTGGGGCACTGTAATGTAGTGGGTAGGACACCAGGTAGACACACTCACACCTGTAGTCATCAGTGGGGCACTGTGATGTAGTGGGTAGGACACCAGGTAGACACACTCACGCCTGTAATCATCAGTGGGGCACTGTAATGTAGTGGATAGGACACCAGGTAGGCACACTCACACCTGTAGTCATCAGTGGGGCACTGTGATGTAGTGGGTAGGACACCAGGTAGGCACACTCACACCTGTAGTCATCAGTGGGGCACTGTGATGTAGTGGGTAGGACACCAGGTAGGCACACACACCTGTAATCATCAGTGGGACACTGTGATGTAGTGTTAGGACATCAGGTAGGCACACTCATGCCTGTAGTCATCAGTGGGGCACTGTAATGTAGTGGTTAGGACACCAGGTAGACACACTCACACCTATAATCATCAGTGGGGCACTGTGATGTAGTGGGTAAGACATCAGGTAGGCACACTCACACCTATAATCATCAGTGGGGCACTGTAATGTAGTGAGTAGGACACCAGGTAGGCACACTCACACCTGTAGTCATCAGTGGGGCACTGTAATGTAGTGGGTAAGACATCAGGTAGGCACACTCACACCTATAATCATCAGTGGGGCACTGTGATGTAGTGGATAAGACATCAGGTAGGCACACTAACACCTATAATCATCAGTGAGGCACTGTGATGTAGTGGATAGGACACCAGGTAGGCACACTCACACCTGTAGTCATCAGTGGGGCACTGTAATGTAGTGAGTTAGACATCAGATAGGCACACTCACACTTGTAGTCATCAGCGGGGCACTGTAATGTAATGGGTAAGACATCAGGTAGGCACACTCACACTTGTAGTCATCAGCGGGGCACTGCAATGTAGTGGATAGGACACCAGGTAGGCACACTCACACCTGTAATCATCAGTGGGGCACTGTAATGTAGTGGGTAAGACATCAGGTAGGCACACTCACACTTGTAGTCATCAGTGGGGCACTGTGATGTAGTGGGTAGGACATCAGGTAGGCACACTCACACTTGTAGTCATCAGTGGGGCACTAATGTAGTGGGTAGGACATCAGGTAGGCACACTCACACCTGTAGTAATCAGTGGGGCACTGTAATGTAGTGGGTAGGACATCAGGTAGGCACACTCACACTTGTAGTCATCAGTGGGGCACTGTAATGTAGTGGGTAGGACATCAGGTAGGCACACTCACACTTGTAGTCATCAGTGGGGCACTGTAATGTAGTGGGTAGGACATCAGGTAGGCAAACTCACACCTGTAATCATCAGTGGGGCACTGTAATATAGTGGGTAGGACACTAGGTAGGCACATTCACACCTGTAATCACCAGTGGGGCACTGTCCTTTAATGTAGTGGGTAGGACACCAGGTAGACACATTCACACCTGTAATCATCAGTGGGGCACTGTAATGTAGTGGGTAGGACACTAGGTAGGCACATTCACACCTGTAATCATCAGTGGGGCACCATAATGTAGTGGGTAGGACACCAGGTAGGCACACTCACACCTGTAGTCATCAGTGGGGCACTGTGATGTAGTGGTAAGGACATCAGGTAGGCACACTCATGCCTGTAGTCATCAGTGGGGCACTGTAATGTAGTGGGTAGGACACCAGGTAGACACACTCACACCTGTAGTCATCAGTGGGGCACTGTGATGTAGTGGGTAGGACACCAGGTAGACACACTCACGCCTGTAATCATCAGTGGGGCACTGTAATGTAGTGGATAGGACACCAGGTAGGCACACTCACACCTGTAGTCATCAGTGGGGCACTGTGATGTAGTGGGTAGGACACCAGGTAGGCACACTCACACCTGTAGTCATCAGTGGGGCACTGTGATGTAGTGGGTAGGACACCAGGTAGGCACACACACCTGTAATCATCAGTGGGACACTGTGATGTAGTGTTAGGACATCAGGTAGGCACACTCATGCCTGTAGTCATCAGTGGGGCACTGTAATGTAGTGGTTAGGACACCAGGTAGACACACTCACACCTATAATCATCAGTGGGGCACTGTGATGTAGTGGGTAAGACATCAGGTAGGCACACTCACACCTATAATCATCAGTGGGGCACTGTAATGTAGTGAGTAGGACACCAGGTAGGCACATTCACACCTATAATCATCAGTGGGGCACTGTAATGTAGTGAGTAGGACACCAGGTAGGCACACTCACACCTGTAGTCATCAGTGGGGCACTGTAATGTAGTGGGTAAGACATCAGGTAGGCACACTCACACATGTAGTCATCAGTGGGGCACTGTGATGTAGTGGGTAAGACATCAGGTAGGCACACTAACACCTATAATCATCAGTGAGGCACTGTGATGTAGTGGATAGGACACCAGGTAGGCACACTCACACCTGTAGTCATCAGTGGGGCACTGTAATGTAGTGGGTAAGACATCAGATAGGCACACTCACACTTGTAGTCATCAGCGGGGCACTGTAATGTAATGGGTAAGACATCAGGTAGGCACACTCACACTTGTAGTCATCAGCGGGGCACTGCAATGTAGTGGATAGGACACCAGGTAGGCACACTCACACCTGTAATCATCAGTGGGGCACTGTAATGTAGTGGGTAGGACACCAGGTAGGCACTCTCACACTTGTAGTCATCAGTGGGGCACTGTGATGTAGTGGGTAGGACATCAGGTAGGCACTCTCACACTTGTAGTCATCAGTGGGGCACTGTGATGTAGTGGGTAAGACATCAGGTAGGCACACTCACACCTGTAGTCATCAGTGGGGAACTGTGATGTAGTGGGTAGGACATCAGGTAGGCACACTCACACCTGTAATCATCAGTAGGGCACTGTAATGTAGTGGGTAAGACATCAGGTAGGCACACTCACACCTGTAGTCATCAGTGGGGCACTGTGATGTAGTGGGTAGGACATCAGGTAGGCACACTCACACCTGTAATCATCAGTAGGGCACTGTAATGTAGTGGGTAAGACATCAGGTAGGCACACTCACACCTGTAGTCATCAGTGGGGCACTGTGATGTAGTGGGTAGGACATCAGGTAGGCACACTCACACTTGTAATCATCAGTGGGGCACTGTGATGTAGTGGGTAGGACATCAGGTAGGCACTCTCACACTTGTAGTCATCAGTGGGGCACTGTGATGTAGTGGATAGGACACCAGGTAGGCACACTCACACCTGTAGTCATCAGTGGGACACTGTAATGTAGTGGGTAGGACATCAGGTAGGCACACTCACACTTGTAGTCATCAGTGGGGCACTGTAATGTAGTGGGTAGGACATCAGGTAGGCACACTCACACCTGTAGTCATCAGTGGGGCACTGTAATATAGTGGGTAGGACATCAGGTAGGCACACTCACACTTGTAGTCATCAGTGGGGCACTGTAATGTAGTGGGTAGGACATCAGGTAGGCACACTCACACTTGTAGTCATCAGTGGGGCACTGTGATGTAGTGGATAGGACACCAGGTAGGCACACTCACACCTGTAATCATCAGTGGGGCACTGTAATGTAGTGGGTAAGACATCAGGTAGGCACACTCACACTTGTAATCATCAGTGGGGCACTGTGATGTAGTGGGTAGGACATCAGGTAGGCACTCTCACACTTGTAGTCATCAGTGGGGCACTGTGATGTAGTGGATAGGACACCAGGTAGGCATACTCACACCTGTAGTCATCAGTGGGGCACTGTAATGTAGTGGGTAGGACATCAGGTAGGCACACTCACACTTGTAGTCATCAGTGGGGCACTGTAATGTAGTGGGTAGGACATCAGGTAGGCACACTCACACCTGTAGTCATCAGTGGGGCACTGTAATATAGTGGGTAGGACATCAGGTAGGCACACTCACACTTGTAGTCATCAGTGGGGCACTGTAATGTAGTGGGTAGGACATCAGGTAGGCACACTCACACTTGTAGTCATCAGTGGGGCACTGTAATGTAGTGGGTAGGACATCAGGTAGGCAAACTCACACCTGTAATCATCAGTGGGGCACTGTAATGTAGTGGGTAGGACACTAGGTAGGCACATTCACACCTGTAATCACCAGTGGGGCACTGTCCTTTAATGTAGTGGGTAGGACACCAGGTAGGCACATTCACACCTGTAATCATCAGTGGGGCACTGTAATGTAGTGGGTAGGACACTAGGTAGGCACATTCACACCTGTAATCATCAGTGGGACACTATAATGTAGTGGGTAGGACACCAGGTAGGCACACTCACACACCTGTAATCATCAGTGGGGCACTGTGATGTAGTGGGTAGGACACTAGGTAGGCACACTCACACACCTGTAATCATCAGTGGGGCACTATAATGTAGTGGGTAGGACACCAGGTAGGCACACTAACACACCTGTAATCATCAGTGGGGCACTGTAATGTAGTGGGTAGGACACTAGGTAGGCACACTCACACACCTGTAATCATCAGTGGGGCACTGTGATGTAGTGGGTAGGACACCAGGTAGGCACACTAACACACCTGTAATAATCAGTGGGGCACTGTGATGTAGTGGGTAGGACACTAGGTAGGCACACTCACACACCTGTAATCATCAGTGGGACACTGTGTATCAGTACATTTAGTTCACTCCGTGTTGCCTCAGTTTTTTACACTGTATCTCAGTATCTTGCTATGTTGTAGTGGTGGATTTATATGAAAGAATTGTCTTTGCATAGTAATTGCAACATAGCTGAATGCTTCCTGTTGGGATGAACAAATCAAGTGTGAAATATAAAGTGATTGGTGCAGTCCTAAGGACTGAATAATGTCGGTCTGCTGAATTACAGCTGTGTATAACTTATTCATAAATCATCGGCTATCATTTGTATCATATTCTTACCACAAGCACATCATTTATACTAGCCACTTCAAATTATTTCACAAACAACTTGGACTGCACGAATTCAATTTCAGATTGATAAAATTGTGCAGCCTGTAGAGAGTTGCCCTTAAAGTGCTCTTAGTTCTAAATTATTTTGTGTGGTTTGACCCAAAATAACGCTACAGGTAATATATGTCGTTAATACATTGTTGCTTCAATTTGATATTGCAGTGGTTCTGCAGAACTCGGCAACACCGACGAGTTGGAGACAAATGAGAGACGAGAATCAGCTCCAACTAATCACCAGGAGCTGTTCTTTGTTGACCGGAAGACAGTTCTCACCCATGGGGACTCGGACAGAACAGACTCTGACGACGATGATTCTTCTAGTGACAGTGATGCCATGACACCAGCTGTCATGACAAATGACAAGCATGGTGACGTGGCATCATCTAGTGACGAATCCGACAGCATCAGTGCAAATGATGACGTTAATGATGACGCAGCACAATCTAGTGACATGTCAGATGATGAAGTGATTTTCAATGTGCCTGCTACCAAAAGAGGTTCCTCTAAGTCGACGCCACTTCGTAGTACAGGTCGGGCAGACCTTGTAGTAAAGAAGACACCAATGAAGCCTTCAAAGGGAACAGGAAAAACACCGAATAAAGAGAAAGGTGCTGTGTTGTTGGCCTCTGAACCCTGTTTACATCAGACTGACAAGGAGAATAGACGCACGCTGCGAAGTAACCCCACACATGCCAACACGACGCTGAAACATGGAGGAAAGTCTACACCCCAGAAAACAACCTCACAGAAAGCAACAAAAACGGTTGGTGTCCTTGCAGTAGTTTCTCTGAATGTATACATCTATATATATATATATATATACAGTATATATATACACCATAAATATTTTTGCAGGGGACTACAAACTGGTGCCATCACCTCTAAAGTGTCCAGATGTTTTCGATTGTAAATGCACGAGATGCCCGAGATTGGTGAACCAGTATTGAAATTTTGACATTGATTTCTACCTCTTGACCAAATATATCATATCTACTTATATTTGGGTTCTGACATGAAATATTATATATAGACAAATATGTAGTTTATACTTAATTCAACTATGCTTATGCAACATATACCACTATGTTTATAATTCACAGCAGGATGTCAAGTTGTATATTTAGGAGTTGTTGGCTCGTTTTGATTTAGCAACATTAACTGTTTGTATTAAATTGTTTTATATATATATATATATATACACCTGTATATGTTTTTATAATTATTGTAATATATATAACCTGTAGTGCCACAACATGGTAGCTTGGCAAAGTAATAGGTAGCTAAGGTTACCCCCTTTCCTAAACCCTAGATATGACATGGCACAACCATTTCCAGGCTAACATAAACCACCAAGAGTAAACATGGTGTTTTGTAGGTCAGCAAAGATAGTCCTGTTGCCATGGTAACACCAGAACGGAAACAAAGAGGTCGTCGAACGACACGACCAGAGACTGAGCCGAGGAAACGATCACAGACTGGCAAAGGTGTGCCACTGTCCAAGTCAAAACGTAGAAAGTCAGCAACACGATGATGTGACTTTATGCATCAAACTAAGACCTGCTTTGAATAGAGAATGGTTCACAACTTGTCACTGTAGAGTGAAAATTCTGACAATATTTAATTATTATCGGGGCTCAGATTCAATTATGTAAACAAATAATAGGAATAAATCCCATATTTTAAAATAACCTAATGCGTTCTTCATTTATTAATGTTTAGTGATGTGTCGCTCTTAAAGGGATGTTGTCTCTTTGTAACACTCTTAAGGGGATGTTGTCTCTTTGTAACACTCTTAAAGGGAGGTTGTCTCTTTGTAACGCTCTTAAAGGGAGGTTGTCTCTTTGTAACATTCTTAAAGGGATGTTGTCTCTTTGTAACGCTCTTAAAGGGATGTTGTCTCTTTGTAACACTCTTAAAGGGATGTTGTCTCTTTGTAATGCTCTTAAAGGGAGGTTGTCTCTTTGTAACGCACTTAAAGGGATGTTGTCTCTTTGTAACGCTCTTAAAGGGATGTTGTCTCTTTGTAACGCTCTTAAAGGGAGGTTGTCTCTTTGTAACACTCTTAAAGGGAGGTTGTCTCTTTGTAACGCTCTTAAAGGGATGTTGTCTCTTTGTAACACTATTAAAGGGATGTTGTCTCTTTGTAACGCTCTTAAAGGGAGGTTGTCTCTTTGTAACGCACTTAAAGGGATGTTGTCTCTTTGTAACGCTCTTAAAGGGATGTTGTCTCTTTGTAACGCTCTTAAAGGGAGGTTGTCTCTTTGTAACACTCTTAAAGGGAGGTTGTCTCTTTGTAACGCTCTTAAAGGGATGTTGTCTCTTTGTAACGCTCTTAAACAGATGTTGTCTCTTTGTAATGCTCTTAAAGGGATGTTGTCTCTTTGTAACACTCTTAAAGGGATGTTGTCTCTTTGTAACACTCTTAAAGGGAGGTTGTCTCTTTGTAATGCTCTTAAAGGGATGTTGTCTCTTTGTAACGCTCTTAAAGGGATGTTGTCTCTTTGTAACGCTCTTAGAGGGATGTTGTCTCTTTGTAACACTCTTAAAGGGATGTTGTCTCTTTGTAATGCTCTTAAAGGGAGGTTGTCTCTTTGTAACACTCTTAAAAGGAGGTTGTCTCTATGTAACGCTCTTAAAGGGATGTCTCTTTGTAACACTCTTAAAGGGAGGTTGTCTCTTTGTAACGCTCTTAAAGGGATGTTGTCTCTTTGTAACACTCTTAAAGGGATGTTGTCTCTTTGTAACGCTCTTAAAGGGAGGTTGTCTCTTTGTAACATTCTTAAAGGGATGTTGTCTCTTTGTAACATCCTTAAAGGGAGGTTGTCTCATTGTAACACTCTTAAAGGGATGTTATCTCTTTGTAACACTCTTAAAGGGAGGTTGTCTCTTTACAACACTCTTAAAGGGAAGTTGTCTCTTTGTAATGCTCTTAAAGGGAGGTTGTCCAATTCTTGAATGGCAGTCTTTATTGCATTTGCTGCACTTGAAGGCGCTCTCGGCTCTGTTCTCAGCCTGGGTTTTTGTCTGCAGTTGCGTTTTTCTTTTGCTAGCCTGCGGAGAGTATCCTCTCCTCTTTTGAGACCCCTGTGTAGTTCCTGCCTCCATGTGGATCGGACTCCAGCAAGATCCTCCCAGTTGTCAACATCTATGTTTAGTGCCCTCAAGTCTCACTTGCATACGTCCTTGAAGCGCAAATGGGGACGTCCTGCAGCTCTCTTTCCAGAGACCAGCTCTCTGTAGAGGATGTCTTTTGGAAGTCTCCCATCTTCCATCCGATGCACATGGCCGAGGCGGCGGAGGTGGCGTTGCCTCAGCAGGGTCACCAGGCTCACAGACTTGGCACGTGTGATGAACTCTGTATTGGGGACTCGGTCCTTCCAGGAGATCCAGAGGATGCGCCGCAGGCATCGCATGTGAAATGAGTTCATTCGATTCTCCTGAGTGGAATACAGCTCCCAGGACTCACTACCGTACAGAAGTGTACTCAGCACGCAGGCGTTGTACACTGTCACCTATGAGTGCTCTGTCAGCATTTTGTTATTCCACACTCTCTTTGTAAGCCGGGCAAGGGTTGAGGCCACTCTCATAATCCTTCTGCTGATTTCTGCTTCTAAGGAGAGGTTGTCAGCAATGGTAGACTCGAGGTAGGTGAAGAGGTGGACGACCTCTTGCTCATAATTGTTTATGGTGATGGCTGGAGGAATGATCACATTCTGCCCCATGATGTTAGTCTTTCTCAAGCTGATTGTCAGTCTGAAATCCATGCATGCCTTTGTAAAACGGTTCATGAGGTTTTGTAGCTCGTCCTCAGTATGCATGATGATGACATCATCCGCAAACAGAAAGTCTCTGACGAGGGCCAGGCGCACCTTGGTCTTCGCTTTTAGGCGAGACAAGTTGAATAGTTTTCCGTCAGATCTCGTGTGCATGTACACTCCGTCTGTCAAAGATCCAAAGGCGTGCTTCAACATAAGGGCAAAGAATATCCCAAAGAGGGTTGGGGCGAGGACGCATCCCTGTTTGACGCCACAGGTAACGTTAAAAGTCTCAGAAGTAGAACCGTCATACAGGATTGTACCTCTCATATCATCGTGGAATGACCTGATAACGCTGCAGAGTTTTGGTGGGCATCCTATCTTCAGTAGGATCTTGAACAGACCATCCCTGCTCACAAGGTCGAAGGCTTTGGTAAGATCGATGAAGGCAATGTACAGCAGCTTCTTCTGTTCCTTGCATTTCTCCAGTAACTGTCAAAGCGAAAAGACCATGTCACTAATTGATCTATTTGCTCTGAAGCCACACTGGGTAGTCTGTTCAGGATGACACAAGCAAACAACTTGCCAACTACGCCCAGGAGTGAGATGCTTCTGTAATTGTTACAATCACTCGTCTCCTTTGTTCTTGTATAGCGTGACGATGTTGGCATTCCTCATGTCTTGCGGCATGGCCCCTTCACTCCAGCACGGACAAAGAAGTACGTGTAGGGGTTTGAGTAGAGTGATCTTGCCGCACTTGATGATTTCAGGTGGAATTCCATCGTCTCCAGGTGCTTTTCCACTGGAGAGATTGTCAATAGCCTTGCTGAGTTCGTCGACGGTTGGTTCCTCGTCCAGCACTTGTAGAATGGGCGGACATTCTATGCCATCCATGGCTGAGCTGGTGACAGGATTCTCTCTGGAATATAGTTCTGAGTAATACTCTACCTACCTCTCCATTAGCTTTTTCCTGTCATAGATGGGCTCGCCTTTGGAGGACCTCAAGGGAGCTGTCTTGCTCTGAGTAGGGCCTATGGCTTTCTTGATGCCGTCATACATTTTACCTGTATCAGCTGACCTCTGGGTGTCCTTGCATATCTGGTGCCAGCATTCGTTCGCCCAGCACCTAACAGTCTGGTGGACTTTGCTTCTGGCTGTTCAGAGTACCTGGAGGGTTGCTTGGGTGGATGAATGCTTGTGTTCTTCAAGGGCTGCACGCTTGGCCTCGATAACTGGAGTCATCACAGTGCAGTTAACCTCGAACCAATTATTTTTCTTCCTTGACTTCTTCTTTCCAAAGACTGTGATGGCAGAATTGTGTACTGTGTCGCGTACATGGTCCCATGTCTGAGCGACAGTGTCAAGTGGTAGACTGTTGTTCAGTGCATCCTCCAGTACCTCTCTAAACAATGCTGCCTTTTCGGGATGTGTTGCCTTGCTCACATCAATGCGAGGTTTTCCTTCGCGTTTAGAGTGATATATCTTCTTCGGCTGCAACCTAATTCTGCAGCACACCAAGGAGTGGTCTGTGTCGCAGTCAGCGTTGTGGTAGGATCTGGGTGATGAGAACATTCTGGAGGCAAGAGCGTCTAGTGATGATCAAGTCCAGCTGATGCCAGTGCTTTGATCGGGGGTGTCTCCAAGATGTATTGTGTTGGGGCTTCGTCTGAAAGAAGGAGTTGGTGATGCAGAGGTCGAAGTAGGAGCACAACAAGAAGTCGCTGTCCATTCTCATTTATCTTGCCGACTCCGTGATGTCCCAGGCAGACTGGCCAGGCGACATGATCGGCTCCCACTCTTGCGTTGAAGTCACCCAACAGCAGCGGGTGTTCCTGTGGCGGTATCTGGCTGATGATGGATTCCGGGTTTCCATAAAACTCATCTTTGGCTTCTGATGTTGAGTACAGGGTTGGCGCATACACACTGATGATGTTGACAGGGCCGTCGGACGTTTGAAGACGGAGCGAGAGGAGTCTTTCAGATCCGTTTCCGTCAGGCTCTATCATCCTTAGCAGTTTGTTCTTGACTGCAAAGCCTACGCCGTGCTCTCTTGTATTGTCGAGTTCCTTGCCTTGCCAATAGAACGTGTTGTCCTTTTCCCTCAAAGACCTGATTCGTCCAGGCGTGTTTCTTGGAGTGTGGCGATGTCGACATCAAGCCTTCTGAGCTCGTTGTTTCGGGTGTCACTGATGTCTTGGAGGTCCTGTGAGATGCCGGTCGTCATGGTACGAATGTTCCAGCATCCCAACTGCATAGTTGATTTCCTTTTAAAGTTCTGGTCCGTTTTCCTTTTCATTGTCTGTTTTGTGCTCTGTCTTGTGTTGCTTGGTGCAGGAATTTCAGTCCACTCTTCAGGTTGCAAAACCTTAGGCCCCACGCACCCAGTGAGGCAGGTGAACTCTGGCGAGACAACACCTTGCTGTCGGGGGGGCTGCCCAGCTTGAGGCGGGCGGTAGCTATCCAGTGAGATATGTAGATCTCTCCCACCGTTGGAAGCAACCCTTGGCGCCACACTCTACGCCAATCGAGCAGGAGGCTTATAACCGGTATACTGCTGCTTCCCGTGTTTTATCTACACCTTGAGGTGAAGCTGGAGTGTCCTCTCCAGGGCACAAGCCTGGGCAAGTTGATTATGGAGGGCCAGTTGTTGCCCATGCAGCAAGTCCCCCCTCTCCACGTCACTGGTATATCCAAAGGAACAGCCAGAGCTGATACAGTTTGATACATTGCCATCACAGGAGCTACCAGAAGGACGTTGAACACAACATCGGACTGCCTTCGGGACTCCCACTCCGGATTTGTTGTAAGGGTTTTCACCCTTAGCCTTTCCTATGTGAGGGTATAGCCGCAAGGCACCTGAGGTTTGAAACAAGAGTTTGCCTTCTCCTAGACATGCGACCAGTCAAGGTTAACGAGCCCCATCCGCCCGAAGCGTCTGGTTTTAAAGCCCCAGATATCCGCCTTTGCCCCTTCTTCTGTCAGTAAAGAACAATTCCGCCACGTGAAGGCCAGGAGCTGGAATCGGCTGTCAGAGGCCTTACGAGACGCACACCGTTGAGGCACTTAATAGGTAGTGAGAGCTTATCCTCACACGCACCCCGCTTAACAGTCTTGGAATCAGTAATGTGTAATTACCCTGTATATGTAAAATAACGAACCATAGCGAACCCCTGTTAGCATAGCGGACAACTTAGGGGCCCGTTTGGGCGCATTTCACGGCCTCGGGTTGATTATCAATTTGAGTACAATCTCTCCATGCTTTTAAAAGCCAATACACACACATCAGAGGATATACATTTCGTTTATACATATCGCAGTTTCCGCTGTTTTCAACGCGCACAAACGGAAATATTATATTTTGAAAATAGTGCTAACATTAAAAAAAGTGTGAAAAACAATCTTTTTAAGCTCATCTCTTTGAATGTGTGTTTCGCGCTTCCGACCAATGTTCACTAGGGCTCATTTATGAGTTACTTACTACCGCGTTTATGGCCCTATCGGTCTGCCATACACGTACCACATCAACGACGCCACACGGCGTATTATGGCTGGCCAATAGGGTCATCAACGCGGTACACTCAACGCGTTGAATAAGAAGTTAACGCGTTAACTTAGCAACCAATGAGAACGCGAAGAAGTTAACGCGTTAACTTAGCAACCAATGCGGACTCGAAGAAGTTAGCTCGTTAACATATCAACCAATAAGGATTCGGAGAAGTTAACGCGTTAACGTAGCAACCAATAATGACTCATTTAGTTACGAATCAGATATTGAACCAATGAATGCTAATCGTAGTTATGCATTATGAACAAGAAAAGGCGGTTAATCTACAATACCAGTTATGAATTAACATAACATGAATTAAAATTTTGGCAACATCCTGCGCAATGCACATTATCGGCATGCCATATTATGGCGTGTATTATCGTAGGCGCGGAAACAGGGGGAAGAAGCAGCTGCCCCACCCCGAGTCAATATAAGCCTAAATGTGGGTTTTTTGCGAGCCTCAATGGGTGCATTTGGAGGTTTGTGGTGAAGTTCGACAATTTTGAACGTCGCCATATAAAATATTGAACAGCACCACCAACCTGACCCCCCCCCCCCCCCCCCCTCTTCTGCTGATGTCATCAATCGAGAGCTGAGACAGCGGAGAAGCTGAAATTACGGCGGTGCGGCGGCGAAAACATTTCAACAGCACTCCCTCCCCGTCTTCCAATGTCATGATCCGGGAGCGGAGTGGTGGTGAAGCTCCGCTCCTCCAATATTAATTTCGTTCCCGCGTCAGTGCATATTATTACTGTATTAATTAATTTGAAATACACGAACATTGAATCACCTGCTAAGACAACATAGGCCTACAACTAACGACATGGCTCAGCATTGTCACGTTTCGATCTTAACAACCATATTTCCAATAGTAGTTTATCCTGCCATAATAGATCTATAAATGCTGGATTTATTGGCATGAAACATATGCTTCTCAGCCCAAGTGCCACATAAGCTGTTCAACCAAAAATGAACGTAATGTTATAGTGCGCAGACGTTTAATCACTGTAATGTTCAATGTAACTAACTGCGCATGCACGCGATTAGCGGCAAGCCATCAATAAACGTATAGAGTTACCACACTGCCATTGCATAGTCGAGTCACGATATGTTACATGATATCTAGCTCTATAATAATGTAAAAAGTTGTTTTAGAGACCGAAACTACCGACTATAATGTGTAAGTTAACTCTAGGCACCGTCGGGCGTGAAAGACGACGGAAACCAACGAACCATTTGCCGAAAGATGACTGGAAATTCGCAACAAGGCATCGCTCGGTGATCATCCTATTCTACGTCGCGCGTCTCTAGCAACCTTGACCGCAGTTGACCGGGGCGGCTAGAATTCCCGCAACCTTCGCGACGGTGCATGGCATCGACACGCGGTGAGTGTTTGGTTACCGGAGAACGATAAATTGTGAAACGGGCTGTCGACATGGCAAACGCCGGTGAAAAACCCTGCATGAATTGGCAAGCGGCTAGAAAAGGAATGGCGGCGCTTCAAACAGCACTACGAGTTTACGATCAGAACTACCCCATGACCTACATCGGCGACAAAGGACGCGAAATATACAAGACCTTTACCTGGGTGCCAGCGACGGGTGACGAACCGGCAGAAAACGCCACTCTGCAAGGCGTGTACAACAAATATGCGCAGTAGACCCCGGTCTATGTCGCACCGATGACAAACCAAATCCGCGCAACTGTCACTTTCAACCGACGTAAAAAAAAATCCAGGTGAAAAGTTTGACAACTTTGTCATGTATCTCCGAATTCTTGTGAAAGATTGTGGCTATGCTGAAGACAACCGCATGCTCAGAGATGCAATTATCCTGAGATCATCGCAAGCCGCGGCCCGCATGAAATCCTAGAGAAAGGAGACAAACTGACTCTTAACATGGCCATGAATATTGTCCAGAACTACGAGACGTCCCAGGAAAGTATGCGCGCGATATACGTCGATGAGAACCCCACAATTCATGCCGTGAACATTGGAGGTCGGGGAAAACAGAGGATACCTAGACGTTCAAGGAACTGGTCACAGTCCAGATTCCACAAAGACCATGCGAAACAGAAAGCGTGATACCAGGATCAACGGAAATGTCAGAAATGCGGGTACAACTTATCGCACGAACGCTGCCCCGCTAAGGACAGCAAGTGCCACTACTGTCATAAGAAGGGACATTTTGTGCCGATGTGCCGCAACAAAGCGAGCGCCCACATAGTTGAGGACATGTGTGGCTTTGAGCAATCAGATGATGACGGCGACGCACATCTGATCAATACCATCACCGATGCAGACCGCACAGGCGACTGGTGGGAAAGCATATATGTAAACGGAACACACATCAATATGCACATAGACACCGGCGCTACGAAATATCTGATGCCGTACAACGTGTACAGAGATATGCAATGCAATCACCCAATCACAAAGAGCGCTCGCAAGTTCAAATCGTACACTCAATACCGAATTAAGGTAGAAGGCTACGTCACACTCCCAACTCTGTACAAAACAAATGCGTTGAGGTACAGTACTACATCGTACATGTAGACCAGAAACCATTGTTATCAGGGCATGCTAGCATGCAGCTAGGCTTGATCGAGATAACACACGTTGTCGCCAACGAGCTTGACAAGTACCTGCAGCAAACTACAGGTACGCTCACAGGGACGTATTCCCTCAAGATCGACCCTATTGTACCGCCAGTTGTACACGGACCAAGGCATCAGCCAAAAGCACTCTGCAAAGATACGTACGAAACTGAAAGAAATGGAAACTGATGGCCACATTAGTAAAGTGACAGAACCCACTGACTGGGTTAATTCCATGGTCACTGTGATCTGCAATAAAAATTTGAGGATCTGCTCCGATCTCAAAGACCTCAACAAAGCCATTAGACGAGAGCATTACCCCATTCCGACAGTGGAAGAAGTGATAGCATCAATACCAGGTGCCAAAGTGTTCTCCAAAATATATCCAAAGTCGGGATTCCTGCAGATCAAACTCGACTATGAATCAAGTCTTCTAACGACTTTCAACACGCCGATCGGAAGATACAGGTGGTTATGCCTCCCGTTTGGCATAAAGTCGACTCCAGAGATCTACCAACGAACGATGGCGCACGATCGCAGGCAAAACGCCACAGGAGCACGACAAGATCATCAGAAAAATCGTAGAGAGCGAAGAATGGAACCTGAAGCTCAGTTTTGACAAGTGTCAAGTAAAACAGCCACAGGTGAATTACTTTGGACACTTGGTGACAGACCAGGGTTGCAACCAGATCCAGAGAAAATACGTGCTGTACACAAAATGCCAGTTCCCAAAGCAAGGAAGACGTGCGCAGATTTCTTGGATTAGTCCAATATCTGTCGAAATTCATCCCAAACATGAGTACAGTGGACGCTCCACTTCGGGATGTGATGAAACGATACGTCGATTTTCTCTGGGACAAGCCACAACAGAGAAGCTTCGAAGAACTGAAGGAACTTTGTTGCAGTGCGCCAGTGTCGGCGTATTACGATGTGGCAAAATATGTCACAATACAGTGTGATGCGAGTAGCAACGGACTAGGAGGAGTCCTCCTACAAGACGGTCGTCCAGTAGCCTACACAGCGAGAGCGCTCACACCAACAGAGATGAGGTATGCTCAACTGGAAAAGGAAATGTTAACTATCGTGCATAGTTGCAAGAAATTCCATTACCACATCTTTGGAAAAACTACAACGGTTGAGAGCAATCACAAACTACTTCAGGCTATATGCGCAAAGCCAATCCTACCAGCGCCCATGAGGCTACAAGCAATGTTGCTAAGACTGCAATCGTACGACCTGAATGTGACGTACAAGTCAGGCAAAGAAAGTCATAGTCATATCCGCCTGCCCGATACAGTACCTGATATTGAACCTGTCATGGTTAATATGATCAACTTCATCGCCGTAATACACACACGATACAAGCAGTTCCAGGAATGCACAGCCAATGAACTGAACGAGCTACATAGTGATCCTCAAGAGCTGGCCAGGTACAAACCAGGAAACACCGCACACAATCAGAATGTACTGGACAATACGTGACGAACTCTCCATATTTGACGGTGTAGTGTACAAAGGTATGAGACTCGTGGTGCCGCCAAGCATGAGCCCAAACATGCTTGCACAAATACACGAGTCGCACATGGGCATAACGAAATGCAAGCAACAAGCACGGGAAGCACTATACAGGCCAGCCAGGGATGATGCAACAAATCGAAAATCTCGTGAGTGATTGCGTGTAATATAACAGGTGGCGTCGAATGTCGCCTCTCTCACGGACGTACACAGTTTTTTTGTGTTAAGGGAAGTCACGTGATGTACGTTCGGTCTGATTGGTTATGCAAATGAGATGACGCCGAAAACTAGTGTATATAGTTTATTGTTTGGTCATAGCAGTTTTCAAATTCGTTTGCTATGGCAGCCTATACTAGGGACACTACGTCGGAAGTGGTGTCACACCGGAAGTTACTTGACTGTCATGGCGGCCTCTACGGTTTCACCGTTTCCGGAAGTGTGTCCACGAATAGAGATCTATCATGGTCGGTAGATGGCGATACTCTGACTAATTACATTGGTGTCCGTTGAGTGGCGTCGAATGTCGCCTCTCTCATGGACGTGCACAGTTTTTGTATTAAGGGAAGTCACGTGATGCACGTTCGGTCTGATTGGTTATGCAAATGAGATGACGCCGAAACCTAATAAGTGTTTGGTGTTTTCTTTATCCGACAACTTTGATTCTTGTCACACGCTGATCTAAGTGTTTGGTGTTTCGTTTGTCACAGAATCCTGCAAGTTTGTTACACATATACATAACAGGCTGAAGTCTCCGTGCTGAACTACACAGATACATCACTGGCTATCGTTTCTACTGAACTACACACATACATTACCAGCTAACGTCTGTAGTGAACTACACACAGATATAACAGGTGGCATCGAATGTCGCCTCTCTAACGGACGTGCACAGTTTTTTTTTGGTGTTAAGGGAAGTCACGTGATGTACGTTCGGTCTGATTGGTTATGCAAATGAGATGACGCCGAAAACTAGTGTATATAGTTTAGTGTTTCGGTCATAGCAGTTTTCAAATTCGTTTGCTATGGCAGCCTATACTAGGGACACTACGTCGGAAGTGGTGTCACACCGGAAGTTACTTGACTGTCATGGTGACCTCTACGGTTTCACCGTTTCCGGAAGTGTGTCCACGAATAGAGATCTGTCATGGTCGGTAGATGGCGATACTCTGACTAATTACATTGGTATCCGTTGAGTGATGTTGGGAACCCTGATGGTCACCTCTTTGAATGAAGTCCTGTCAGGTGGTTGTCCTTACTGTGTTCAATTCGTGTCACGTGTTCGGCTAAGTTTAGTGTTTCAATAACACGTCGAATTGTCAGAAAGAGGTGAGATGTCACGCAATAACCCGTCGAATTGTCAGAAAGTTACGAAAATGTTACCACGGTAACATGTTGAAAAGATAAAATGTTAGAAAACGACGAAGGGCCGGCGTGAGTGAGTGAGTGAGTGAGTGAGTGAGTGAGTGAGTGAGTGAGTGAACAGACACGAAGGGTGAGTGAGTGAGTGAGTGAGTGAGTGAGTGAGTGAGTGAGTGAGTGAGTGAGTGAGTGAGTGAGTGAGTGAGTGAGTGAGTGAGTGAGTGAGTGAGTGAGTGAGTGAGTGAGTGAGTGAGTGAGTGAGTGAGTGAGTGAGTGAGTGAGTGAGTGAGTGAGTGAGTGAGTGAGTGAGTGAGTGAGTGAGTGAGTGAGTGAGTGAGTGAGTGAGTGAGTGAGTGAGTGAGTGAGTGAGTGAGTGAGTGAGTGAGTGAGTGAGTGAGTGAGTGAGTGAGTGAGTGAGTGAGTGAGTGAGTGAGTGAGTGAGTGAGTGAGTGAGTGAGTGAGTGAGTGAGTGAGTGAGTGAGTGTACCATCCGTAGTCTCGTGGCATATCTCGGACATAGTCTCGTCTCTTGTCGTCCGTACTCTCGTGTGATGTGACATCCGTAGTCTCGCGGCATCTCTTGTCTCTTCGGTACTCTCGGGTGATGTGTCATCCGAAGTCTCGTGACACATCTCGGTCATAGTCTCGTCTCTTGTCTCGTCCGTACTCTCGTGTGGTGTGACATCCGTAGTCTCGCGGTATCTCTTGTCTCGTCGGTACTCTCGTGTGATGTGTCATCCGAAGTCTCGTGACACATCTCGGTCATAGTCTCGTCCGTACTCTCGTGTGATGTGTCATCCGAAGTCTCGTGACACATCTCGGTCATAGTCTCGTCCGTACTCTCGTGTGATGTGTCATCCGAAGTCTCGTGACACATCTCGGTCATAGTCTCGTCTCTTGTCTCGTCAGTACTCTCGTGTGATGTGACATCCGTAGTCTCGCGGTATCTCTTGTCTCGTCGGTACTCTCGTGTGATGTGTCATCCGAAGTCTCGTGACACATCTCGGTCATAGTCTCGTCTCTTGTCTCGTGTGATGTGTCATCCGAAGTCTCGTGACATATCTCGGTCATAGTCTCGTCTCTTGTCTCGTCAGTACTCTCGTGTGATGTGACATCCGTAGTCTCGCGGTATCTCTTGTCTCGTCGGTACTCTCGTGTGATGTGTCATCGGAAGTCTCGTGACACATCTCGGTCATAGTCTCGTCTCTTGTCTCGTGTGATGTGTCATCCGAAGTCTCGTGACACATCTCGGTCACCACCACCACCACACACACACACACACACACACACACACACACACACACACACACACACACACACACACACACACACACACCACCACCACCACACACACACACACACACACACACACACACACATAGGTAAAGACACAAGATATGGTTTGCACAGTTTATTACAACACAAACGTATTTACATGTCACGCTCCATAACTACAAGAACCAGAGACTAGACATTGATACAGAGCCTTGCAAAGTTTAATTGTGTACAAGACAAAAGAAAGTTCTTTACAGATCACCCTCCATTACTGCCAGAACCGTGTGTTTCATAGTGTTTCGCCACTGTTTCGAAACAGATTCTTGCAGCCAAGTATTGATATTACACAACTGTTCGACTGTCACGTCGGATAGCTTCACACCCGCGTCTAACAAAACACTCAAACAGGCTTTCACCACTGCAGTTGAATTAATGGTCTCCACAGCCTCGTCGAAGTGCATGCAAATTTGAATGTCATCAGATAACATACAATCGTGACTAGGATGATCTATCTTGCAACCGCGACATTGTCGTCTTGAGAGTTCAAAGATGTTACATGCTACGTGACGTGCAAGCGTCTTCTTCATTTCGATCACAGGAAAATCAATGGTAAAGTTCGGACCAGTAAACTCAGGAGCAGAAGTTGTGACGTTGACAGGCTGGGTAGAAGTTGTAACATTGCCAGCGTGGGTAGTTGTGACGTCGTTAGGAACGGAAGTTGGTATCGATGATGTCCCGTTGTCGTTAATCGTCTCTGCCGACACAGAGACCCTTCGTTGCCACTTTGCTGGTAACGGACCTTCAATGTAGTTCTGCAAGAATATTAAAAAAATATTAAAGAATGAACGGGAATAGTACACCGTACGGTGATACAAGGACCAGTGGGAAACAATGATAAGAAGTGGCATGATAGGAAGTAAGGTAACAAATTGTATGGCCATAAAGATAAATTGTCGACAAAAATTACCCGTGAACGCAATCATACAGGGAGTTAAGACGTTGCCAGATGTTGATATGAAGGACAACGTAGGGGAGCCATAATCTTGGAAGTAAAGACGTGACATAATATTATGTACCCCGATGTTAACAGGTAATAGACGAGTCCAACACTATAGGAAATAATATACAGGGACGCCATTTTAACGGAAGTAAACAATATACAGGGACACCGTTTTAACGGAAGCTATGGGGACACCGTCTTAGGGAAAGTATATAGTAAAACACTATAAAGTATGACTCACCACTGACGTATATAACTTGGCTTCATCGGCCGTCCTCTTCCGACGTGCACAGCATCCGCTGGTGACGTGTTGCTTGGAATTATATTTCCGTGTGAACGATCCCCCACAGTCCGGGCAGGTGAAGGGTCTCAGCGATGGAGGTAATGGTCTTGCTGGTGGCAGGACCTCCTCATCAGTCGCAACCGTTTGAACCATGATATACATGTCAGAGGCAACGTAACAATCATACCCTTCTTGCAGTATCTACACCCGATGTAGAAGGGAGTATGCTGGGGTACTTTGTCGATAAGGAGACCTTTGACCTTGATAGGCGGGTCGACGCTTACCGTTGATTGTAGAGTTGGGACGTTCACTACGTCTGGTTCCGATGGCCCGGAAGGACGGTTGATCACCGGCATGATGGGTCGGCTCGTCGGCTCGTCCTCGTCGCTCGAGTCTGCCGCATTGCGAGGTCGATAGTCGGGTGTCTTCAACATGATGCTAATGTTAGCCGTGCTGTCGTCGTGATACGAATGACGGTCCGATTGGGAAAACACCAAGGCTTATATAGTTAGTGAATGTGTCGAAAAGTCACGTGGGCGTGCCGAAAGATCTCGGATTATAGAAAATTCAAGAGCACGGACTGCTGAGTAGAATGTACACAAGCGCGAACTGCAGAGTAGTTATATATATATGGTTCATGACCTATTCACCAGGTGGCGCCACCGACGCCATCCGACCTACATCCGGGCACTTGACCTTGACCTACATCCGGGTACTGAACCTTGACCTTTGAACTTGACCTACATCCTGGCACTTTGCTCTTGCTCTACTCATACTCAAACCATCCCCGGTAAGGGACATCTATTACTACTAAGGCCTACTATCTCACTTCACACATGTCGGTCACTCGGGTCGAACTCTCTTTCCAAACACTAGTCTTCTTCGTGTCCCCACGCTGTCCTTTGTTCCCGTGGTTCCAACCCCACATTCCCTTTAGCGAGTCGATAAATGTATCATCTGGTTTGACTTGTTCTTCCATGTGTTTGCTGCAACGGGGTGGTCTTGGATGCAATCATTATTTCATCTTTATGTCTCCAACAATGTCCAGCAAATCTCACCCTGTACAGCGCTTTTGAGCAGGCTTTTATGTATGAAAAGAGCGCTTTATAAATTCGGTATAATAATTGTTCCACCTCTGGTCACAATGTCAATGTTTTCAGGGTGGCTGTAGGCCATTAATGCAGGGGATAGAGGGGGTCTCAGAATCAGTCCGCCTTGTGCGAATATACGTAAATGTTGTAAAATGTGAACGAGAGGCCATACGTCACGGTGAGTGTTTGTGTGTGTGCGTGGGTGGGTGGGTGCGTGGGTACGTGCGTGCGTGCATGTTTGTGTGTGGGTGTTTGACAAAGATGATGCGCAAAGCTAATGCATGGAGAGCCTAGATATATAACAATTACTACATTATTTGCATGTCTGTTTTGATTCGATGTTTACACGTAACATAAGTCTGTAAAGGTATAATAAAATATTACGTGCAATGGTTTTTCATTGGGATGGTGTTGACATCTACCCATAAACTAACTAAACGATTAGTTGAGGCTGTTCTGGGTGATCTCGCGAGCACACTGTGTTGACACTCAAACAGCTAACGTCTCATCAGCAACTGTAATTGTTTGTAGGCGTCTGTGTCGTGCTGGAATTAACTTTCTTACGTTTCATCCCAGTTCGGCAGACCTGAGACGGCTGTCCGTGGACTGCTAGTAGCAATGGTGTCATCTGTTGGAACTACAAGCATTTCCCTCTAGCCTTGATTAACCAAGCCCCGTGATGTGGCGCCCTATTTGTCGCACAAAGTAAAACCTGCATCCAGAGACGTGTTACTGTTGCAGTGAAGGGGGTGGGGTTGGTTGGTGTATAATTGGAAGTGTTTTGTGAGCTTCAATGAGTTTTTATGAACCTCGCGGGGGTGTAATCAGACAGTTTTGTGAATCTTAAGGCTTAACGTAAGGCGGAGTTGAGGGTTTCTCTATATGAGCCGAACGAAATGCTGTAGTCGCAGAAAATGTGTTGGTGCTGCACCGCCGTAACTTCAGCTTCTCCACTGTGTCTGCTCGATTGGTGACATCGGAAGACTGGAGGGAAGTGGAATATGGGGTGGGGGGGGGGGTGCTGTTAAATATTTCGAGACTGCGCAGCCGCAATTTCACTGTCTTCTCGTTGACTCTTGCGCTGCTTCCTATCTCGTCGCAATTGATGAAATGGGAAGACGGGCGGGGGAGGTCTGTTAAATTTGTTTTGCCGCTGTGCTATATCGCTGTATCTTCACTTCAACTTTTCTTCAGTTTCTCCGCTTGCTTAACTGGCACAACTGTGACATCAGGAGATGGGTTGTTATTGAACTTTTTTTACCGCCGCGTCTGCAAACTTCAGCTTATTTAACAAGATTGCCACGCAGATAATTAACTCTAGATGGCAAGTGGACAAGAAAGCCTTTTGGCTTATCGAGAATTCAACCTTTTTATCTACATGTATACCGCCCTTCTGAGGTGTGTGTCGATTTTATTTGTAAACATATTCATGGCATAACATGGTGTTGAGGTGTTGTGCTTGGCAGTAGCTCCCACGACAGCTGTCTTATTGTTACAAGTTTGACGTATTTCAATTCAAGGAATGTTTTAATATTTCTCAGGTGCGTGTGCAGAGGTACAGACATTACTTCGGACGTTTATATTTTCCTTGACAATTATTACTGGTGCCGAACTATTAGGGTTTTCAACCGACATTCGTCTACGCTTGCCTTGAGAACCGCTTGCAAACTTGTCAAGCAGAACGCTGTGGTCTATTCTTGGATAACACCGGACCACAAACAACTTTTGTGCAACGGCCGATGATACGCAGTGACGCAAGACGCACTTCAGCATGCGTATGTGTCAACAATGGCATCAGTTGTGCGTTATTCTAGGCCACAGTTGTTGTCAACTGCCGCCAATGCAACCAGGTATACCAGATCTCCGGTGACCTGCTGTGTGAATCTTCTACTTCACCAACTGTGCATCTTCAAGCGTTCGTCTACGAGACGTAAACACCGTGGCGGTCGTAAAGTCGCAAAACAGATCGGGACAACAATTCACTACGCAAGAGTACCGACGTTGCCACAACCACATAAATAATTTAATAACTGTACCATTGCATAAACAGGTACAGCACGATCAAAGCGTACGAGTATGCTACGTTAACGCACAATCGTGTCGGAACAAAATACTCGCCATTGCGGATCATATACTTGAAAACCATCTCGATATGATCACGATATGCGAAACGTGGTGGAAGCCTTCGAGCTACGCCAGTGTGATTACAGACATTGTACCAAATGGATATTCCATCAAGCACACGCCTCGCCCTACCGGCAAAGGGGGCGGTGACACTATTATTCATAAATCCGAAATCGTCTTACACAAACAGGATACCGATGCGTTTCGATCGTTTGAACACATCGAGTGCCGGCTGAAAACACCTACGTCATCTATGAGAATCGTTGTTATTTACCGCCCGCCGCCAACAGTGAAAAATGGCGTGTCAATAACTGTGTTTTTTAAAGAATGGGACCGTTTCGTTGACCAGCATGCCATAAAACCTGGACCTCTGATTATCATGGAAGATTTGAACTTTCATATTGACAACGCTGCAAATGTTGAAACACAGCGACTGATCTATTCTGTGAATGCCACAGGAATGGTGTTGCATGTTCGCGGGCCAACCCACAGGAAAGGACACAATTTGGATGTATTCATAACCCGCAGCTCGGGCGAACCCCTTGTTCGAAATGTTACCGTTACGGACATGGGCCTTCCTGACAACTTTGCAATGAGTTTCAACATAGACATTGTTCAACATCGCACTGGTTTGATGAAAATCAAATATCGCAAGTTACGCACCATTGACGCTGTGTCTTTTCGACAAAACATTCCACTGTTCCGTTCGGATGATTTTGACTTGCTAAACGTAGAACTGGTTGATCAATACGATCATATGCTGGTCAGCTTAGTTGATTCGCACGCGTCCTTTACTGCAGATAAATCAAAGACTGGCTGCATCTCGCCATTAATCAAGAAGGCTGGACTAAATCCAGAATCAATGCAGAATTATCGACCTGTATCGAATCTGACATTTCTCTCTAAAGTAATCGAGCGCGTTGTAGCAGAACAGCTGAATGTCCATATGCAAGAGAACAACTTGCACGACCAGTTTCAATCGGCATATCGACAAGATCACTCAACTGAAACGGCTCTGCTTATAAGGAAAAAGAACTAATAATACCGCTGTATAAAACAATAGTGAGGCCTCATTTAGAATATGTTATGCAAGCGTGGAGGCCATATCGCAAGAAGGACATAGATATGCTAGAAAGAATACAGAGTAGAGCGACTATAATGATACCAAAACTGTGGGCTCTTAGTTATGAAATTCGGTTAAAAGAATGTGGTTTAACAACACTAGAGAACAGGAGATTGAGAGTAGATCAGATAGAAGTGTTTAAAATAAAGAATGGTTATGGAAATATTGATAGAAGTATTTTTTCTCACTTAAGAAACGTAGAAGGACTAGAGGACATGAAGTTACATTATAAAAGGGGCAGTGTAGATTAGATATAAGAAAGTTCTAATTTTCACAAAGGACTGTAAATGAATGGAACATATTATCTGCTGATTTAGTGGGTGCTAGTAGCGTGAATATGTTTAAACACATACCTCAGAAGGGTGGGATACACATACTAAAGGGGTTGGACTCTCGATAAGCCATAGGGCTTCCTTGTCCACCTGACACCTAGAGTTAATTATTGGGTGGCTTGTTAAATCTTGTTAAAGTACACCATGACATTCTGTCTGCAGTAGACCGTGGCTGTGTTGTTGTGTTTGTTATGCTTGACTTGACCGCCGATTTCGACACCATTGACCACGGCATTCTATTGAGCAGACTCACTCACAAATTCGGTGTCATAGGCTCTGCGCTTGAGTGGTTCGGATCTTACTTGTCCGGTCGGCATCAAGTCGGTCGTATTGGAAGTGTCAAATCCTCCCCAACTGCTGTGCCGTTTGGTGTACCGCACCGTACTCGGGCCAGTGCTGTTCACTACATATATCACGCCACTTGGCGACGTCACCAAGAAATTCGGCTAGGTTTATCACCTATATGCCGACGACACGCAACTTTACGTTTCGTTTTGTCCTGGTGGAGATGGCCAACTGAACTCAATGGGTCGTTTGTGCTGTTGCCTAGAAGAAATTGGCGAATGGTCTCGGACTAATTTACTGAAATTAAATGAACAAAAGACGGATGTCATGGTGCTTGGTACTAAACAGAAGTTGCCGCTGCTAAAGGAGATTCGTATTTTTGACTCGACTTTGACTTCGTCTTCAAGTGCGGACAACCTGAACGTTGTATTTGATCAATCCCTCAAACTGACTAACCACATAAGCGCCATTCGCCGAACAGCGTATTTGCACCTCCACAACTTTAGTCGCATCAGGCGATACCTTACAACATATGCGACTAAACCACTTGTGCACGCTTTCGTCATATCTAGATTAGACACGGGAACGCTCTCTTGGCTGGTCTACCACGTGACATCAGAACTCAGAATCAATTTATTTGACCTATAAATACGATACATATACAATGGATAATGTAATAGATAAGGTCGGGAGACTCCCATTAAGATATATAATATCGCTAGCACAGGAGCCACCCCATAAATATAAACAGACAAACAAATTTACACATTCACAAACTCCAGCGAATCCAAAACGTGGCAGCCAGAGTTTAAAATACTCCTTTATGTGTTCAGATGTCTGGACGGGACGGCGCCGCTGTATCTCGCCAACCTGTTAACCAGGCACTGTCCCGGACGCACACGTTCATCTGAACAACTTTTGCTTGAAGTTCCACAAACGAACACGGTCAGTTTAGGAGACAGGTCAGTAGTGTATAAGTGGTTCGTAATACGTAATCTGGAGGGTGCATGTGCTCCCATGACTAAAAACTAAGATGGCGCCTGTTTTATGATGACGTAGTACCTTTTCTATGGTGCACATCCTGTCGCCTGACCCTCCCCTAGCGGTAGAAGTGTATCTAACCCACTCCTAGTTGTATCTAGTGTATAGAAGCGGAAATAGTCTTATCATGTGATGAATCCGGAGTACTTATGGAGAAATTCCAAGATGGCGCCTGTCATATGACCTATCAGGGAGTCATAAAGTTATGATATATCTTCTGTATACATGAAAGTATGATTGTGAAGGTGTATAAATAATAATAATAACCCAACAACATACCATCATAGTAGGAAACTGTTTTTATTTACTCATCGATACAGGAATATCCTTCATCTTCAGTATCAGTATCGCAGCAATACCCTTCAACAATTTCCGGTGTCAACGGGAGGCAGGGGTTCAGGATCATACCACGGTTGTGGCGGTTCGATACGTGGACGTGTAATCAGGAGCTCCCGGAGGGGTTGATAGAAGAAGTATCCATATTCTTCCCGAAGCTCTTCTTCTCTGTAAGGTATATATCAAAACTTTGAAAACTATATAAAACTTTGAAAACTATACCAATGAGACGTTAAATGTTACACACATACAGTGCTATAACCAGACACCGCGTTGCTAGGCAACCAAGCTATTTTGAGAGCGTGGACAGATGAAGGGAAGTCACCAAGGGGAGACCTAGGTCACCTATATACACAGTGTTAGCCAGTCAAGCTAGCCCGAGAGAGAGGAAGTCACCAAGGGGAAAACTAGGTCATATATGAATAGGAATGAATTAAAACTGAAAACAGTCATCTATTTTTACTATGTAACTTCCTGTGTTAACGAGGCGTCTTCTGACGGATACTTCCTTTGTCGGAACATTCATCTATTTTTATTCAGCTTTTTCCTGTGTTAACGAGGCGTCTTGTGACATGTAAGAGGAAGTCACCAAGGGGAGAACAAGGTCATCTATGAATAATGTACACGGCGCTAGGCAGTCAAGCTAGCCCGAGAGAGAGAAGTCACCGAGGAGAGAACTAGGTCATGTATTAATAATGTACACAGCGCTAACCAACCAACCTAGAGTGAGACATGAAAACAATATAAAACTTTGAAAACTATACGAATGAGACGTTAAATGTTACACACAGGAGAGGTATTAAAAACACAGACATTGATCCATTTCGTCTCTGTCATAGTACTATAATCAGTCACCTCCTTTCTAGACAACTAACCTAGGGTGAGATAATAATAATAATAATTTGAACACTTACGTGCACTCCTCCTCCTTCTTCTCCTCCTCCTCCTCCTCCTCTTCCTTCTCCTCCTCCTCCTCCGAGGTCGTATCATCCTCTTCTTGTTCGTCTTCTTTATCACTAAAGAAAGATGATATAGACAACTGTTAGATCTGATAAATGAATAATTATGGGTAACTATATACTTTTCAAAGTTTTGATATATGTACCAGAACTAGTGGTTAAATATGTACGATACAGGTAGCTTATATGAAGAACTTCTAAGAACGCTGTGTAATTACTCAAACGAAATAAATACCTAGTCGTTAAACGGATGACATCAAGTAAATAATAGATACTCACATCTTGTTCGCCTTTGTTATATTTTTCTGTATCCATTGTTCGCGTAACTCAGCCCAAGGTATAAGGCCAGCCATCTTTGTTGTTGTTGTTATGAATATGAAATGAATTGAAAAGTTAACACACGAACTATGTCTTGAAGACAGCCAGTTATTATGCGACTTCCTGTGTGTTAACGAGGCGTCTTGTGACGGCTAATTAGTTCCCTTGGCGGAACAGTAATCTATTTTTACACTGTCTCTTCCCGTTTTGTTTTAATGAGGCATCTTGTGACGGATAATTAGTTTCCCGTCCCGGATCAGTCATCTATTTTTACTACAGCGTCTTCCTGTTTTTAACGAGGCGTCTGTTTACGGTTAAAGGATGTAGGTCCCGTGCTTCTTTGTCTTCACTATACATGTGGAAACTACTCCGTAAAACTAGATGACTGCATCCTGGACATCTTATTAAGACAGGAAAACACTCCGTAAAAATAGATGACTGCATCCGGCAACTGTCTTATCGTTAACGCCCGCCTAACGTCCGTTTACAGTCACAAGATCAATGACTGGACTCTTTCTTTGTTTGCTCCGTAAAAATAGATGACTGACAGCTGTCTTATTGTTTACGCCCGCCTAACGTCCGCTTACAGTCACAAGATCGATGACTGGACTCAATCTTTGTTTGCTCCGTAAAAATAGATGACTGACAGCTGTCTTATCGTTAACACCCGCCTATCGTCCGCCTACAGCCACAAGATTGATGACTGGGCTCTTTCTTTGTGTATATAAACCTAGGCTAAATCGTCTAGAGCATAACACTCTATCGCTCTCAATCGTTTAATCATCTTCAAGCATTCCTCGTGAGACAGCAACAAGATGGCGACCGCTAACTCAAACGCAACCTCCGACACGATCGATCTGACAGCCCTCGAAACAGTAAGTGATGGTAGCTATGCATTTGATCGATCTCTGAATATTGTAACATGCGCTCTGACTCCGAAATAGGTATGTTATTCATCGTGTCGTGTATGTGCCCGCAAAGTCCTCATCGAAACGAAAGGACAACACGTCGTCATGACATGTCCGGTTCATGGGCGACAGAAGGGTCCCTGTATATAAATACTGCATGGGCCCAGCGGGCTATAGGTCATGTCTCGGCCAATGACTATATGTCACTGAAAACAGACGAAGAGCGTCATCGTGTATAGAGCGTCCTGTACGGCAAACAGGCTAGGGTGACTATCAAAAAGTCATCAAAAGGCGGTTACGTGAACTATTCCGTGACAGCACTGGAAGTGATTCAACAGTAATTGCAGGAAGGTGTTTTGTGACCGGAAATGACCATGCTGTAATTTCCTATGTTGTAGTCGTCGTTTGAACACCTGTCCACCTGCATGGACGATACCCAGGATGTCAAATCTATATCACCGGCAGCCGAGGGATCGCAAACGTTGAAACGACATCTGAGTTATTCAGATATCAGTGATTTACAAGAGAGTGTAGAGAAGGTCAATGCCATTCAAAAACGCACGGAGGAAATTATAGACGACGATGTATTTATAGCGACTATCTCCAACACCTGCGTGCTCTACGCATCTAAAACACTGTGTCGTCACTACGAAGGCCTTCACAAGTCACTGTACAGCCTGGATGAGACCAAGATCCTGAATTGTCTGTATGAGGCAGTGATCGAAATCGGGTACACATCGCATACACATACCATCCCACAAGTGAAAGAGACTCTGCGTACGCGAGGTATATCCTTGCTGAATGAGGGTAAAGACGCGCCGGTGAGAGCTAGTCTCAAAAAAGAAGAAGACCTCACGGAGGAAATGAAGGACTCGTACCTGTTGTCCACAACTGCAGCCAATGCCTGTATTCGTCGTGTAGCCAAAAGACTGGATCGTACCTTTGGAGATCAAGAAGTTGACATGTACAAAGTGAGCAGTGACTTGATCTACGACACTTTGAGGTGGACAGTGAGACATATGAGATTTAAAGCGGACTTTCCAGCGTGGTCACATGATACTATACCACGTGTCGAAGCCATCCTGCGCACTTGTGGGTTAACACTGGCGTCTGACGAGAACTCACTTGTGGGTTATTAACAATGGCGTCTGACGAGATCGTATACTCATCATCATCATATAACCTTGTTCTTCTTATTGTGTTTAATAGGATGATGGTGAATTAGGGCGAATACGTCGCGCCTATATGGACGACGACGACACACCAAAGAAAAAGATCCTGCGTCGAAGGCGTGTCGAGGTTGCATTACGTCGTCGTCTTCTCGTGGTATTGCATGAGCGTCAGCAGCAGCGCACTCACACGACGTCACCAACTCTTGATATGTCGTGTGATGATGTCACCGCGTCACCAACAATAACAACATCTCCTGACATCCCGTTAGAGATGAGCTGTGATAACGACGACAACGACGACAACGTCACATCAGAATACGAAGACCTCCGGACGGATAGATCGATATTCGATCTATCCTCCGATGGACACATGATATGGTCAACATTCCTCGATTGCATGTCTTTAGGCTATAGAGAACCGTTTGACTCTATGGCCTGTCTACAGAGAGACACTGTTGCATTGAGATCGCCCGGAATATATCCAGGATGAACATATTGACGCCGTGACGTCTACTATCCGCAGAGAACTGTATAACCATGTCGATTTTGACACAAATTGTATGTAGTTGTGTAGAATAGGTGCTGTGACAAAGAGGAAATGCACCCCTACGGTGTTTGGGGTTATAGGCGCCTTGTCATAGGAACCTTAACACAGTAGTAGTTGTAGTAGTAATAGTTTTTGATTTGAATATTGTAATTGTTAGTATCATAGAAATAAAGGTACATGTAATACCCTTCTCGATTGTCCGTTGCTCTTTCGCTTCAAAGAGTGACTTTGCGGTATACGATGCGCGCGCACACACACACACAAACACACACACACAAACACACACACACAGTTATCGGTTTATACGTAGCCACAGTGACGTAATCACATAGTGCCCCATATATATAAATAGACAATGTTTACACGACGTCCCATATTGTCTGATATATAGAAATAGGCAAGGATCCTTCAGTTGTAGGTACGTAGCCACAGTGACGTTATCACATAGTGTCCCCTATATAGAAATAGACAATGTTTACATGACGTCCCATATTGTCTGATATACAGAAATAGGCAAGGATCCTTCATCCTTCAGTTGTAGGTGGATACGGCGTCATGAAGAAGCACGTTTATCGCCACTGCGGTATCGTCACATACATCTAAGTCATTCATCGTCATCGGTTCAGTCACCACGAGTCGAAGACGATCATGCCTACAGCAAAGCACCGTCGCGAGTGGCGCCATCTGCTGAATGCAAAAGAACCACCCACCGATGTCAGGTATGTTCAAAAGAGTTCGCGAGACGACACACCTTGTTACGTCACATGAAGACGTCATGTGGTAGGGTACCCGCGCAGAAAAACGATACCCACCTCTGCGAGACTTGCGCAAGTGAATTCGCAAGACGTGACCACTTGTTACAACATATCAAGGTATGTAGCAGACGAGAAGTCATGAGGAGGAGGAAGCCACCCAAGCGAGCGAGACGCGAAGAGCGACCACGCGAAAGACACGATGACGACGATCCCATACGTCCTCCCCACGACTCCCCTCGACCATCTGTCTAGGGATCTGCGAGATGTCGTTCGAGACCATTGGTCTACCATCAGAAGCCACGTGACCAGAGGACCCGTTCAATCCACTTTCAGTTACAGGGTGACGACACCGGACACGACTTATCTAGAACCGTCCTTGAAGATCATGTTTCGTCAACAGACACACAACTTTAAGATAAACCTTAGTTACGGTTTTTTGTTGAGGAACAAGATCACAAATAGATACAGATACTATCATTCGTCATGCAACTGTTGCGGACGTTACCTCGATGAACCGTGTCTGATTACCAACGTCGAAGACTTTGATGCATTTCTGGAGCGTATCCGAGAAACAGACGTGTTGCAGTGGGCTATCAATCAACGTCCGAACAATCAATGGGTATGCGAGATGGTCACGAACGTCACCTTCTTCGTCAACCACATCGTAGACCATCCTATAGGATGCGTGGACATCACCCTTTCCAGGTACATCAAGAAGAACATTGCCGTCATCGGACTGGAAAGAGAAGCCAACAACAACAAGAAGTACACCGACAATCTGTGTTTCTTCCGTTGTCTGGCTCTGCATCGCGGATGTGACCTACGTCACCTGGAACCCACTGTGAAGGTACTCTACGAGAAGTACGACCAAGACGGAGTGTCCATGGAAGATTTTGAGGGAGTGACGATGGACGACCTCTATCGCATCGAGACCATCTTTGAGATCATCGTGTGCGTCTACACCCTCATCGAACCAACGGAAGAAGAAGTAGAAGGCGGAAAGGCGACTGCCGAGCTCGTACGTCGTTCATTGTGTCACTATTCCGAAACCTTGTACGTCAATGTGCACGAGACAAACTTTTCCTATATACAGGACGTCAATATGTACTGTCACTCTTACCGTTGCAGGAAATGTGGTGACTCGTTGTGGAAAGACGCGTAACAACTAGGGAGACACGAGCGCACGTGTAAGGGTGGCGTGCGAAAGATCTATCCCTGCGGTGTCTACCGTCCGACGCCGACAGTCTTCCAGCGTTTGGACGACGAAAACATTCGTGTTCCCGAGTGCTTGCGCTACTACCCCTATCGCGCTACCTTCGACTTCGAGTCCTGGTTCGATACGTCACACCTTCCATCGGACATCGACAAGGTCCATTGGGTGTCTCGTCACGTACCACTGAGTGTGTCACTGGCGAGTAACGTATCTGGATTCGAAGAAGTGCGATGTCTTATCACCGATGGTGATAGCGACAAGTTGGTGTCCGACATGATGTCCATCCTTCAGTCTATGAGCTATGCTGCCTACGAAGCAATGATAGACGATTACGAAAGCGTCCTTCAAGAACTCGTGAAAGCGACCGCGACCTGGGACGAGCACGAGGCGACGGCGGTGGAGGCGGCGGCGGACAACGAGTCTCAGGGACAACAGACCAATCCCTACAAGACACTCATGGGTCAATTGCACGGTTGGCTTTATCAGTTGCCCGTCATCGGATTCAACTCGAGCAGGTACGATCTGAACGTCGTCAAACAGTTCCTGGTATCCTACTTCCTGTCCACACCGAAAGAAAGAGAGGAGGAGGAGGATCCTGGAGTGTTTCACGTGATCAAACGCGGCAACACGTTTAAGTGTCTATCGAAAGATGACCTGAAATTCCTCGATATGACTCATTATATCGTCCCGGGATTCTCGTACGATAAGTAACTGAAAGCGTACGGTTGCGAGGTTACGAAAGGTCATTTCCCGTACGAATACATGGACAGGTTGGAGAGACTCGATGACACCGCTCTGCCTCCCAAAGAGGCCTTCTTCAGTCGACCGAAGAAAGAAGGTATATCCGACGAGGACTATACCCGTTGTCAAGAGGCGTGGCGAGACAACGACATGAAGACGTTGCGGGACTTTCTCGTCTGGTACAACAACAGAGACGTCGTACCGTTCTTGGAGGCCATCAACAAAGAGTTTGCCTTCTACCGACAACGCGGTCTCGACATGTTCAAACAAGCCATCAGTATACCCGGTTTGACCTTGACCCACCTGTTCAACTATGTACTGGAGAAGACCTTATTTACGCTCTTCAACGAGACGAACAAGGATGTCTATCAACTTGTCAGAGATAACATCGTCGGAGGACTTTCACTCATCTTCACCAGACATCATGAGAAAGGGGTTACGAAGATACGTCGGAACGATTACGGTGATACGCCTCGAACGTGTCAGTGCATTGTCGGATATGATGCAAATGCATTGTACCTGTGGTCTCTATCGCAAGACATGCCGACGGAATGGTACACGCGATGACGGGAAGAGAAGGTGTTCCGACCGGAAGCGGCACAGCCCACCGGACAGATGGCCGCCGAATGGATGTCGTGGGAATCCGAAAGCACGGGACGCGTCATACGTCACTAGTCTAACGGACGAGAGAACCGCATCGGTAAACTCCTGGTGAACGGTTGGTGCAGCGAAACAAAGACGGTCTATCATTTTCACGGATGCTTCTATCACGGATGTCCGTTCACCGGTATTGAGGTAAACGACATCAACGGGAAACCCATAACTCAACTCCTCGCCGAAACTCGAAAGAACACGAGCTACCTTCGTCACTTCGTCAAGGTCGTCGAGGTGTGGGAATGCGAGTGGAAGGTCACGAGACGCGATCCGTGCGTGAAATTGTTTCTGGACGCCACCTTTCGCCGTCGACACGTGCCATGAAAGATGACGTCACAAGAGATCCTGTCAGGGGTACGCAATGGCAGCGTTTTCGGAATGATTCACTGCGACTTTTGTGTACCGGGGGAATTGCGCGCGTATTTTGCCGAGATGCAGCCCATCTTCAAGAACATTCACATGACCCGCGATGACCTCGGACCGTTTATGCGTCGATACGCCGAAGAACACGACATCAAGAAAATCCCGCGTCGCATGCTCCTCGGAAGTTATCGTGGAGATAAGATCTTGCTCGCTACACCTCTCTTGCGATGGTATCTGGAACACAGACTCGAGGTGACCCACGTCTATCAGGTCATCGAGTACACACCGATCGCTTGTTTCCGACGATTCGGTGAGGCGGTGTCCACAGCGCGTCGCGAAGGAGACGTCCACCCCGACAAGGCCATGATCGCGGATACCAACAAACTTATGGGAAATTCTTCCTATGGGAAATTTATCACTAGCGTCAATAGGCACCGCGAAGTCGTCTACTGCAGGGAGAAGAGGGCATCGATCGCGATCAACAATCGTCTCTTTCGACAGCTCGACGTCGTGACCGACGATGCGTACGAGATAGAGATGCACAAGACGACCGTCAAATACGCCTTGCCTACGCACGTGGGATTCTTCGTGTTGCAGTGGGCCAAACTGTGCATGTTGGAGTTCTACTACGACTTGATGGTCAGGTACGTGGAACGTCCACAGTTCGAGTACTGCGAAACCGATACGGACAGCGCCTATTTGGCTCTAGCGGGTGAGTCCGTCGACGACCTCGTGATCCCGGCACTGCGCGACCACTACTTTCGTCACCGCTCCGAATGGCTACCGTCCGAATGTTGCGATAATCATCGGAGCGAGTAAGTGCGCTGTCGACTGACCGGACGTCCGTGGAGCGGTACCGAGACGTGTTGCGAGGCGCGCAGGGCGTACGACAAGAGAACACCGCGACTCTTCAAGGTCGAATGGTCCGGCGACTGTTTCCTGGGTCTGTGCTGCAAGAACTACTATTGTTCGGGTACGGTCGATAAATACAGCACCAAGGGTCTGAACAAGCGACTCAACACGTGACAAGTAGGCGTTCATGGACGTGCTCACCAATCGACGGAGCGGAAGCGGAAATAATCGCGGGTTCTGGGTGAATCACTCGTCCGTGTTGACGTACATGCAGGAACGCGCGGCTTTGAACTACTTCTACGCCAAGCGCGTGGTCCACGAGGAAGGAGTCACAACGGGACCGGTGGACGTGTGATAACGACGATCGATTGCCGTGTAAGTCTACGCCGAAACACTATTGATACAAAGAGGAAATGCGCCCCTACGTTAGTTGGGGTTAGAGGCGCCTTTTAGCTGTCACGTGGTTAGTAGGCAGACAGAAGACAAAAAAATTACTTATATGTCACGCAATCGATCGTCATACAACATCATGTCACTGACGCGAGTGGTCGTAGGAGTATCGATAGTAGGAACGGTCGGAGTGTACCTGTACGTCTTACACGTCTTCTTGTACGTTCCCCTTCGCTCTTCGTGCGGTGGAGGTATCGTCGTATCTAACGTCACAGAGAACGCGACCGCCTACTACTAGAAGACGCGGCGATCATGGATACGCGATGGAAACATCCCTTCACCTGTATAGTCGCGGGTCCGACGGGGTGCGGTAAGAGTACCTTCGTGGCGCGCATTCTACGTCACGCCACAACGATGATACATCCGCCTCCGGAGAAGACCACGTGGTGTTATGGAGAGTGGCAGAACGCCTACGCATCTATAGACAGCGACTTGGTACGGATCGAGGAAGGTTTGCCGAATGGCTCGTTCGACGCATCGACGCGAAACCTCGTGGTCATAGACGATCTGATGGCGGAAACGGATGAACGGATCACGACTTTGTTCACGAAGAAGAGTCATCATCAGAACACCTCCGTTCTCTATCTTGTGCAGAACCTGTTTCCGAAAAACAAGGAAAGTCGCACGATAAGTCTGAACGCGCAATACATGGTGGTCTTCAAGAATCCTCGCGACGCGTCGCAGATAGGTCACTTGGCGCGACAGATGTATCCGGGACGTCTGAAGTTTGTACAGGAAGCGTTCAAAGACGCCACGTCATTACGGTACGGTTATCTCGTGATCGATCGGAAACAGGACACACGCGAAGACATGCGTGTGCACACGGCCATTTGTCCGGACGACGGTGTTCAGTACGTGTACCAGCCCAAGATATAAGACGACTGCGCATGCACATCGTCTCTTCAGTCGCAGGTTGTCCGAGCTCGTGAAGAGACATATCCTCTGCATACAGGCTCTGAACAGATACAAGAGCACGAAATTGAGACGAGCCATCATCAACAACACCGACGCCGATCTCTTGTGCGCATTGGCCGAGTGCGCCTGCAACATATTGAAGAAGAACTTTGACTCCCGTACAGAGACGACGTTTGAGTAAGTACAAAACAAAACTGCGCGAGTTGGCAGAGAGAGGCGCGCCGGCGGGCAGGAGACGTCGCATCCTGCTGCAGGGCTTGGGACGGAGAAACGCACCGGTCTGGAGACGTCTTCGTCGTCGAGGTAATAACCAGGTCGGAGAGGGACAGACCGGTGGTTTCTTGTCGGCTTTCCTAGCACCCTTGGCCAGTTCGGTCTTTCTACCCTTGCTCAAAGAGGTGATACTTAAGTAGACGACGACGATGGAACACGCACGGAAGATGGCCTTGGTAGATCCGCGACTGTTGGACAGTCTTCGCGCACCACCGATGGATACCCTAGGACGGAAGGTACAGGACCTCGACGACGAGATGAAAGTCATACTCGACAGACGGGATCTCACCGACGGAGACAAGGTCGTCATGTATAAGCAAGTTTTGCAACGTTACAACGCGTTGTCCGATCGTCGCATGCGAGAACCGGTGCGCGTGATGGACGTGAAGACACCACCATCACCACCTCCTTCATCGCCAGTAGACACAGCGGCGGCGGCGGCGGCGGCGGCGGCAATTGTCCCGGGAGGTATAGAAGCGGAAGTCGTCAACAGCGTTCCAAAAGCCCTACGGTCTAAAGCCGCGCGACTGATGAAACGTCTCAAAGGAGACGTCACGTGGAAAGCGCGCGGAGAGCTCATGCACAAAGGAGTAGCGGTACCCGGAAATAACGTGGTTGATCTCGTAAACGATATGCTGCGCAAACGCAAGACCGCCGGCAATCCGACGGGATGGCAGGTGTTTGCGCGTCAACTAGGTGACACGAACGTACCCATGGAGTTGGTGGGTAACCAGGACAGGAAACGACACATTCAGCAGTCGCAAAAGAAGAGCGCGGTAGCGGCAGCGGCAGCGGCAGCGGCAGCGGCCACACGATCGCTCGGTAGAGCGCGACGAACCCTACAGTGGACACCCCTCGCGCGTCGTCAACGGATGGACTCGTCTGCCGCCTTCCCCACGCCACCGTCGGAAGGACTTAAGACACGGGATAGTCTTTAAAGACGACGACGCATAATGTCGTGTGGCACTCGTCTGTTTACCGGTATGACTTACGCCGCGCTTCACGTCGTGACCGGAATCACCGTCGACTCTCTGATACGACTATGGCGCGTCACCGAAAAAAACTGCAGGGTGTCTACTTCGATCCCGCTAAGGTGGGGAGTTACGGGGGTATCGAGTCTTTGCGACGAGTCGCCTTCCGACCTATACAGCGTGTACAGAGAAAGATCGTCGAACAATGGCTGTCGGAACAGAACGCCTACACTCTACACAAACCGGTCAGAATTCATTTCAAGCGGCAACGCGTGGTCGTCGGAGGTCGGAATCAACAGTGGCAAGCCGATCTCGTCTACGTGTCCAGTCTGAAAAGAGACAACGACGGTACGACGTTCCTACTCACGGTGATCGACGTCTTCTCGAAAGTCGCCCGATGCGTTCCCCTGAAAAACAATTCGGCGACGTCTATATCGAGGGCGCTGGACGGACTCTTCACCAACGGCGGTGTTCGTCCTCTGTCGTTGCAGACCGATAGAGGTCTGGAATTCCTGAACCGTGGCGTTCAGGGTGTATTGGAAAAGTACGGTATCCAACAATTCTCCACCTACAACGAGGAGCCCAAGGCGAGCATCGTGGAACGCTTCAATCGCACGCTAATGACGCGGATGTGGCGAAACCTGACGCATAAGGAAAGGTGGCGATACATCGATATCCTTCCGGATCTGGTGCGGACGTGCAAATACACACCCCACCGCAGCATCGGGATGGCTCCATCACAGGTGAATGCGTCTTGTACGGTGGTCACCACGGTAAGGGCGTGCCCAAGTACCACGTGGCGGATTGCGTGCGTATCAGCAAGGTCAAGAGACGTTTCGACAAAGGGTACATGGCGAATTGGACAGAGGAAATATTCACGATACGCGAGGTGCGTCCGTCCGATCCGCCCGTCTATCGTCTAACGGACGATCTCGGAGAGATACTGGACGGCACCTTCTACGAACCGGAGTTGCAGAAGGTGACGGTTCCGATCGATAAACTGTACCGCGTGGAATCGATAGTGCAGCGACGCAAGGTAGGGAGGCGAAGGGTGTTGGTGAAATGGTTTGGATACCCTTCGAAATTCAATAGCTGGATCGATGCCAAGGCCCTCGTCGGCTATAAGAACTAGTCACCTGTCCGACGAGATGTCATTCATCCGCTCATGACGGACGATACGACAACAGTTTCCGTTGTCGAAGAAGAAGAAGAAGTCGACGTCTGGAGAAAGAGAGGACTCCGTGGCACATCTTCGGCACCGCGTGTACCAAAGAGGAGTTCATTTTTGTGTGTCAGGTTATCGTCTTGTACAGTGTCATCTTGGTCAGCATCTACAACCTATCCATCGGACAGGAGAACGCGACTCTGTGGACGGCCCTGTTGAGTAGTTCGTTGGGTTACCTGCTACCCAGTCCGACGTTGCGACAACATGATCAGCAGTGATTTCTACCTGACGCTACCTAGCAACGCTTCCATGCGTACGCATCCCGACAACACGTTGACCCACTACATCACGCGTGGTTCGGTATAGGACTAAGAAATGAGGATGAAGAGGAGGAGATGACAACGACGAAAACCAATATCGAGGTCGGGTATTATCACGGACCGCAGAATCTCGTCAAAGCGATAAATAAAGCTTTAGTACGTGTGCTACCGGATAATGTTGTGTGTTTATACTACAGCTCCACCACGCACAAGAACGCCATATTCACTGGGGATATGTTGAGGACCATTCTAGGCTTTCGTGACACCATGCTGTTCGGAGAGATTAAGAAGAAGAAGAAGAATAAGGAAACGTTGATCGAAGCCGACACCGTGGTGGACATGACACGGGGTTTGGAGTCGCTCTTCGTCTACACGAACGTCATCGAACCTCGAATCGTTGGCGACAGCCTCGTTCCACTGCTACGTATCGTTCCGTTGAACGGTAGACAAGGCGACACCGTGACGACCACCTTCCAAAAGATCCAGTACCTACCCGTCCTGTGCAAAGACTTCGGTACGATCGAGATTGATATAAGGGAAGATACCGGCCGGCGCGTGCCATTCGAACGCGGAAAACTGACGACGACGCTTCCTTTCCGGCGACGACGGACGGCACTGTTCCAGAGAGATGAATTACAACGACTACTACGCTCGTCCAGCGGGAGGCGCGCTTCCCTATTTCGTAGGTGCCCGCTACCAACGAGGTCACGGTCTAGGAAGTACATTCGGAGGTATACTGCGTAGCGTCATGCCGCTCGTCAAGAGAGGCGCCGTGGCGTTGGGAAAGAGAGCGCTGTCGACCGGCGCGCGCATAGCCGACGACTTCCTGTCGGGGGAGAACATCAAAACGTCCGCCAAACGTCGCGTTACGGACGCCGGTAGGGAGATGTTGAGTCAACTCATGACCCCTGCTGGGGTACAAGAGCGTAAGACGCATATAAGACGCGCGTACCCTGCGAAACGAGCCAGTACAGCCAGGAGACGGACGACGAAGAAGACACGCCAGCGCTGCCGGATACGCGAAGTCGACATATTCGACGATGGCGTTCGTTCATAAACAATCGTGTGAGGGACTCAAGAGCGAACTCGATATCTTCACCGTGCCTCCGACTCAGAGCTGTATCATCGATAGTCACGTGGTGCAACATCAATCCATGTCGTCGCTCGACTCGGGTGGACCGATAGAATTCGTTATAGCCGGTTCCGGAGACGATTACCTGGATTTCGCCAGCACGATGCTACACGTTCAAGCGAAGGTAATCCGAGCCGACGGAAGCGACCTCGATGGCGCCGATCCCGTCGGTCCAGTGAATAACTGGCTCCATTCCCTTTTCAGCCAGGTCGACGTCTACCTGAACGGAACGCTCGTCACCCCCTCGACCAACACGTACCCGTACCGCGCGTACATAGAGACGCTGCTGAGTTCCGGAGTCGACGCCAAGGATACGCAACTGACGAGTCAGATGTGGTGCAAGGACACGAGTAATCGTATGGAAGTCGAAATAGCCGCGGGAGATACAGCCAACGCGGGGTTCGTCACCAGACGCGCCAGTACGACTGGGAGTCGCGTGGTCGACATGATGGGTCGTCTCCACGTGGACCTGTTCCTCCAGGATAAATTCCTCATCAACGGCGTAGAGGTCAAGATACGTCTGGTACGCAGCAAGGACGCCTTCGCGCTCATGGCCGGTGGAGCCAACCCCGACTACAAGATAAAGATCATCAACGCCACGCTGTTCGTCAAGAAGGCCACCCTGAATCCGGGCGTGCAGATGGCTCACATCAAGGCCCTCGAAAAAAGCACAGCCAAGTACCCGATGCGACCCGTCAACTGCAAGGTCTACTCCATTCCCACAGGTACCCGCTCGCACACGCACGAGAATCTCTTTCTTGTCACTCTTCCAAAACGTCTCGTGCTGTGCTGCATCGACAACGACGCCTACAACGGAAGCTACGCTAAAAACCCGTTCAACGCCAAAAACAACCATATCAACTTCCTCGCCGTGTACGTGGACGGACGACAGATACCCTCCAAACCTCTCCAACCCAATGTTCACCTCGACGGGTAAGGTGTGGCAGGACGACGGAAACGACTTGACTCGCGACGACTTCCGTCACGGCTACACCTTCTTCGGCTTGGATCTCACCCCTCACTCGTGCGACGACTGCTGCTTCCATCTGCTACAAAAGGGCAACCTGCGCATCGAGATTCATTTCCGCGACGCACTAACGATCACTATGAACGTCCTGCCTACGCCGAGTTCGAGTCCGTTCTGGAGATCGACAAGAGTCGCAACGATATCTACGACTATTTATGGAAACCCTGCAGATCGCCCGTCTACTCTTCCGGGATGCGCACGCCAAAGACATCGTTCGTAGGATCGTACCCAAAGACATACTCCTAACCGAGACGATAGACGCTTACCCGGTCGCCTTTGTCTGCAACACGTACAACAGGACGAAACCGGGAGAACATTGGACAGCGCTGTACGTGGACGATAATGGGCACGGTGAATACTTCTGCTCGTACGGCTTGCCGCCACGACACGTCGAATTCCGACGATTCATGAATAAACATTGCGTAGAATGGTCTCATAATTCAAAGAGACTTCAGAGTCGCGTATCTAACGTTTGTGGACAATACTGTGTTGCTTATCTCATGTTTCGTTGTTGTGGACTTCATATGAAGGAATTCGTGAACGGTTTCGGCACTGAACTGGTAGCAAACGATTGTCGTGTGTTCAACTGGCTTGAACTATTGAACTAAGATGCATGCGTTTCGCTACATAACGTGTTTCATTAACGGACAGGTATCATCATCATTATATGATTCGAGCCTATGGCGCGATGGTCACACACCCGTAAGCTCACGACCTCTGCCGCGGTATTCAGTCACCCGTAAGTCGTGTCACATTACGAGCCACTGGCGTGGTCGTCATGACCCGTAAGCTCACGGCCGCTGGCGTGGTGTTCAGTCACCCGTAAGTCGTGTCATCATCATCACACATGCGGTTACTAAAACACGGTTTCATACAGCATATACCACACATTACGCTTGTATCTTTAGTCAATAAAATTCGTGTGCACACGTATACTTTGGTGTTTCGTTCGTTATTTCGTACACGCGCATTCACACACACACACACACACACACACACACACACACACACACACACACACACACACACACACACACACACACACACACACAACCTCCATACCCGCCCCCACACTTGCCCGCCCGTTCTACCCGCCCGTTCTGCCCGACTGCCTGACTGCCCGACTGCCCGCCTGCCCGCCCGTCCTACCCGCCCGAGTCGCTAGATGGCGCTACAGACGATTAGATGCACTTCTTTCCGCTAGGAGGCACCTCGGGTGACAGGAAATCACTTCTTACCGCTAGGGGCAAGGTCAGGCGACAGGAAGTGCACCATGGAAAAGGAACTGCGTCAGCATAAAAAGCCATGGGATCACATGCACCCTCCGGATTACGTATTACGAACCTCTTATACACTACTCAGGTCCTTTCGTGTGATTGGACCTCGACTATGGAATGCTATCAAGTGCAGCATATATATATACAGCGATAGAAATAAGCCAGAATATTTACTTGAAATCTACTTGTCCGCCAACATTTTTATTTGTCCGAATGGTTGTGAAGGGAAATCGAAGTTTCGGAAAAACCGTAAAAAATCTGTCTTATTTTTATGACAACAACACAGTGTTCCTGCTGTTTCGTTGCATGTATATCTGAGTGACCTGTGATCAAAGACAATTTGATTTAATCTTCAAATTTTGAAATAGCTAAATTATATTTGCAACTATTTTCCGGTTAATTATTACTCATCACGAATATTAAAAGTAGACACGTTACATGATGTATACCAATATTTTAGTGATGCTGATATGAACGCTTTTATTAATAACAAATAATTATTACGATGATAGGAATGACACAATTGTTTTCCTTGCTATTTGTTTTTATAATGTTGCAAAAACTGTTTATGTTTAATATGGTATATATATATATATATATATAACATATAACAATGCTGTAAAATTTTGGCATCAGTTTGTCATTGAAGATACCACTCAACCAGGAGCACGACCAATGCAAAGCCAGGAAATGTTGTCACAAAAATCAATAACAAACGCATATTTTTCCCTAAATGTTATATTACCATTTCAATGATGATAAAACAGTTTTAACGGTACCTGAATTACATTTACCAGGCGGAAAATAATGTATATATTTAGTTACGTCGTAACGTTGCTGCCGCGCGCAGACCGCCGTAGTTGGCGGAAGCTGACATGTCAACGGCGGTTGGCGCCTAGTCCTCGGCCGCGCGTCTTGCATAATTCGGTTTCGAAAACTCGCAATTTATGGTTAAAATAAATGTTACATAGATTCAACAACACTTCTGAAATTTCATTAATATTCCGTTTATCAACCAGCACCACAGATTTACCGGAGAGCCAGTTACAAGTTTTGAAAATTGTCACCTATCAGCGATCAGGATCGGCTAACGTTCGATGACTTGGTCTTGGAAGACTGCCGAGTCCGCGTGGGTTAGGCGTAATAATGGTTAAAACTATATAATTATTCAAATATCAGGTAGTGATAGAAAGTCTACTATTTCCAAAGTTCATATACAAATATGATCCGTGAGTGGAAGCAAGTTGTACGTCGGCGAAACTGAACGATTTACGATTGTGTGAAATACAGCCTCGATCAACGATGGCTGATGCGGAGTCTGTCCTACGCGTATGACAGAGCTAGGTCGGTGCGCTCAGCGGATGACCCTGTTAACGCAGGCACTAAACTCGAACACTGACGTATAACACAATGGCGGCGGAACGACAAGACGCCGACACACTAACAAAATTGGAACGCGCGCGATTGCTAGCGAACTTCATTTACGTTTGAATTTTCTCAAATAAAAAGTTTGCAATGTTGCACGCGTCACTATTTAATGTAAATTTTCACTTGACCATCGGATAACCATGTAGAGTCATTTTACTTGTCCGGGCCAAAAATCACTTGTTCCGGACAAACGGACAAGTGTTATTTCGAACGCTGATATATTATTTTGAGTGCATGTATCAGTATATATTTATGTATGCGTGCGATCGTGTGTGTATGTATGTATAGGTATGCATAAATGTAAATAGAGTAATAATAGGTCTAATTTATATATATTTTTATTTATTGATAGTCTTTAATTAATAGTTTTGATATAACTAACTTTATTTGTTCTACATTTTATCTGAAGTTTCTTTTTTTTGCAGGTTTAATTAGTGTACATTGAATCGCCTGATTGAATTTTATTGTTCAACGCTTTGAGCATATTATGGATATTGCGCTCTATAAATGTTAAATATTATTATTATTACTACTACTACTAGCACCCACACAATCAGCAGGCACAGGAGAGAAAACATCAATGAGATTTTACAATTCGTCTCCTCTTTCGGTATCACGATGCTATTGCCGAACGCCAACAACGCACACGTATCAGTACCCCGGAATAAACCCTGGAAATCCGGACACATATGTATAGGCCTACTATTCAGAGCTCGCAACAAAAAGTTAATTGTTCATATCTTTCATTAGGATATCGACGGCGCGTCGTTAGCTATATATGCAATGAGCTAGCTTATCGAATTGCCATGCGACTCAGTGATACTCGAGACGACCTCTAAGGAGGTCGATCTGACGCATGCATTTTCCGACGTAACTATACCCTCGTCTGATCAAACATGCCAAGCGCACATTGTAATCTGTTTGGCACAGCACACCACAACGTTCGCTTTATGTCGAAAAACAACATTCATTGTACTCTATGTAAAATGTATGTTCTTTTATAACATGGCATGCAGTCCTTATGTGTGCTCAAAGCGCTTTACACTTCATCCCCTGGCATAAATGTTCAATTGTAGACCATCTGGGCTTATCTGGGACGCCGTCGGATACACTGCAATTGGTGCGAGAATACTATTCGTTCACAAATACCTTCTGATGTCTGTCTATATATATATATATATATATATATATATATATATATATATATATATATATATATATATATAGCGTTGTACTCACTCACACAGCTGAGTGAACTGGGACAGCGTGGAGTGAACGAACTTGCACAAGGTTCGAAACGGCATCAAAACGATTCGATTGAGAGTGTGATGCTCTGAGTGCCGCCACCGCGTCCCACGTGTCCCGCAACAGCATAATTCAATTCATGTTCCACGCAAATATCCAACTGCAATGCATCTACCGAGTGTGATTATGATTATAAGCTATAGGTATTGCTAATTAGCGCATCTTCGTTGTTTATTAACTGACATCTTTTGACTGCACAACTGTGTGAAACAAATAATACGACACTTCTTTGGTTCCCATGTTTTTTTAGTACGAAATGGTGCATCAAATGACGAAAAGGCACCGTAGGCAATCAACCAGTCATTTAATAATAATAATATCGTAATCGCCCGAATCCACTTGACACTTTACAAAAAGCAGCATAAATTAAATAAAACTATAAAATATATATTATTTAAAAAATAACTAGTATAAAAGAATTGATTTAAGCATAATAAATAGATACATAGAAAGTAAATTATTTATAATACACACACATGAGAATAAAACATTACGAATAAATCATTAGTATATCAATGTCATTAAAACGAGATCACGTCAGTCGTACGCCAATTTAAATATGTGTTTTTAAATGTTTCTTGAAAGAGCTGAGAGTGTTCAGTTGTTTAATGTTCTCAGACAATTTTAAGTCGTTCCACAGTATAGCCGCGTGTCGGCTGAAACAAAGTTCACCATACGGTCCGCAGCACAGATACGACGAGAAGTGACTTCTCCGTTGATCTTAAGGTACGAGTAGGTTGATGTTTCTGCACAATGTCACTCATGTATGCCGGTGCCAATCCGTTCAGCAGTTTATAAGTACAAGTGTTGACCTCAAAGCTGAGCCGGTATTTCACTGGCAGCCAATGTAGTTCGCTCTTGCGTGTCCTGATGATTAGGCGAGCAGCGCAGTTCTGTATACCCGAGGCAAACCTTACAGCAGCGCGTTTCCATAGTCCACGCGAAATGTTACCAGTGCCTGGACTAGAATCTTACAGGCGTCATTTGCGATGTATTATCTGACTTTGCCAATGTTTCGGTTATGGTAGAAACAGGACTTGGAGATCGCATTAAAATGTTTCTCCGTTGTCAAGCCGCTGTCTATGCTAAGTCCAATATTTCTCACAGGATTGCACAGCGTGTAGCAGTCTGCCCCCGATCATGAGGGACAAGTCGTTCACCTGATGAATTCAGTGTTTGGACACAAACACAATCAGCTCATTTTTTTTAAATTCAATTTTAACATGTTACTATGCATCCACCCGCCAACATCCGCAACGCAGGCTTCAATGGCTGAGCTTTCACTGGCCCAGCTCTCGTCAGGCTTGATGGATAATTAAATATATATGTGTGTGTGTGTGTGTGTGTGTGTGTGTGTGTGTGTGTGTGTGTGTGTGTGTGTGTGTGTGTGTGTGTGTGTGTGTGTGTGTGTGAGTGTGTGTGTGTGTCGTCTGCATAACAGTGGTAACGAAGATTATCGATATTCACTCTATCTCCAACTGGTTTAATGTACTTACTCGTAACTGAACAGTTAGCTTGTCAATGGGTATTTACCAAAATTCCAGGTAAACGATGGTACCAGCTTTTGGATTAATTATTAACTGTAGTACCACAAATATCCGATAGGCTGGCAGATTTTCAAGCAGAGATTAGGAGAGCACCCACCAGTGGGCGCCGTTTGTTGATTGCCATGTACAGCTGGCAACAGCTGTAATAGCCATTGTGTTCAACGTTCCATTTTATCTATATCTCTGTGTGCAGAATCATGGCAAACAAGGATTTTGGAGAGGTGACAATTCATCAACTGAAGCGGGAATTAAAAAGCAGAGATGCTAGACTGTTCGGAAGAAAAGCTGATCTTTTTGAAAGGTTTGTGTGGGCGATAATATGTGTTTGTGATAATCATGCTATTGTCAATAATTTGTCTTTGATTACTTAAAATGTACTGTGGTATTCCTGATACGGGTATGTGCTTTCATAATATGACCAATTTCAAGAGAATCGCCTGGATTTCTTCGAAACAACCCAGTCACGTGGCCTTTGTATTCGAATTCGTCTGGGATGGGTGGAGGTAGGCTCTCCACATATACAAGGGAAGGGGAAGTCTCATTCGTTCTTGGTTGGCCCGCACGAAAAAAAATTCAACCAAGTATTTCCAGCTTGAGGATGGTATCAGAATACTTAAATGTTGGGTTCTTGCTGATCATATCTAGTCTCCACGTTTTTTGGCCCTCTCATTGTGTGGTCTTTCAGTCATAGGGTGTATAAAGCCATCATGCTGGAGTTACGCTAGTGTCAGAGCACTCACTTGGTGGGCATGTCTAATCCTTGAGTAAGGAGTCAGCTGTTCCCCAGGAGGCAATTCCTGCTTGGGTCAGTGCAGTTGTCCACCCAGAGGCCGTCAAGTATCCCCGAATGTTTTCCACATTGCCATTTCAAAATGCAGACCACCGAACATGATTACATACTTGTCCTCGCAATGTGTCTGAGGCCAGTTCCACTGAAAAAACTTGGCCAGTGCATACAGTGGTGCATCTAAAGTAATCACTAGAATCCCTGTATAGATGATTATATTTAAGCAAGTTACGAAACACCAGCAATGTTATCTGGATTAGTTTTTTGGAAGTCAGCCAGTTCTAAGTACTATGTAGGGCAGCTAAAACCATCGTGCACCCGGTGGCTAACAGGTTAAAGATGAAGCAAAATAAACCTTTATTTACCTCTGGTGACCCAAATATGGCTCGAAATGGAAATCTGGTAGAAGATGCGTGATTAACGTGCAAAAGTATGTATAGATCCCGAATTACATGACAATCGGAGCATATAACTAAAAAACATAACTTTTCAATTTTTTTAAATTAAATGGCTGTAACAGGCTCCAGAAAGGTCACATGACTTGGTTCCAATAAATTTATGAAAACTTATGGCACCAAGAAGATCCAGCCAGTAGTGGCAGTCTGACAGCACTCAAATCATGTGCAAGTGAGGATAGATTATAGGAAGTTACCAACATAAATGACTCACTTAAAAGTTGAGTAGTGTAATATTATACAAGTAGATTAGTTGAGTAAATTTTGATAAGTCTAAATAATTATTATAATGGCTGTTCTCTTATGGCCTACATGTATTGTGAAACATAGTACTTATGTTACTTGTTATAAATAAGGAAATCATGCATCACTGTTAATGGATTTGGACCAAAATGATATGAATTGTTAAGTGACTGTATTAGTGAGACTAATTTACTTTACTGCTACAGAAATCATTTGGGTTGGTCGTAGGATGACCATAATTGTGAGGTGGCTGTCTTAGCGAGGGGACGATAAAGCAATGTTCCGACTGGCCTTCCGACTGGTATCACCCTGCCCATCACCTCCCTGGAGGAACTGCATGCGGTGGAAGCAGTTCTGCAGGACAAGGCTGCTGTCAAACAAATGGTGAGTCATCTGAACTAAATGGGTAAGGTGAAAGTTGACAGCTTAAGTGCTCCTGACCAGTTGTAATGTCAAGTTACCGACACAGCTCCCTCCAGTCCCTCATAACTAGAAACCCTAATCTAAGCCTTCAACACATTTAAAGGTGGATAGTCATGGTAGAACCAGTTTCTTAATCAACCTTCACTTTCAACTTCCAGTGATAGATTTTCATTTAAAGTTGTTTCCTCAGCTTAGCCCATTGTGAATCCGGATCTTTTGTGTTCATAGATATGTAGGTGACAGGGACCGTAGATATGTAGGTAACATGGACCATTGATATGTGGGTGAGAGGGACCATATATATGTACGAAGGTAGGTGATATTAACCATATATATGTAGGTGACAGGGACCATTGATATGTAAGTGACAGGGACCACATATATGTAGGTGACATGTACCATAAATATGTAGGTGACAGGAACCATTGATATGTAGGTGACATGGACCATTGATATTTAGGTTACATGCACCATTGATATGTCAGTTACATGGACCATTGATATGTAGGTGACAGGTACCATAGATATGTAGGTGACAGGGACCATTGATATGTAGGTGACATGGACCATTGATATGTAGGTGACATGGACCATTGATACATAGGTGACAGGGACCATTGATATGTAGGTGACAATTGACCATTGGTATGTAGGGGACATGGACCATAGTTGTGTAGGTGACAATGGACCATACTTATGTATGTGACAGGACCACTGATAAGTAGGTGACATGGACCACAAATATGTAGGTGACAGGGTCCACTGATATGTGGGTGACATAGACCATTGATATGTAGGTGACAGGGAACATTTATTTATGAAAATTATCTTTAATATTAAATTTTAAATATTAATATAAAAAGAAACTTCAATGCATTTTCATATTTCAACAGACGGAGGTAAAACTGAGAATAATATGTTAGTTTGTGAAATTTTGTAGTGGAAATGTTGCAAAAATATTGGTTATGTACAACTTTTATCACTTTATTCGATGGATATTTGATGTATGTCGACACCAGTAACTTGTAACAATTGTAATGTTTTGTTGCAGAAACTTGTCTCTCATTGTAATTATTACAACAGTTATATTACATTTATTAACAATTTCTTCCATTACATGAACATTTTACAATTACAAACAGTTCTCCTGTTACAACTTGTCCAGTGACTACTTGTTTTTGTACAGGAGCAGTTTTACGGTTGTAAATCTTTCTGCCATTACAACATGTTCAACCATTACTTCTTCCGTGGTTCCACTGCTTCCTCTGCTTACAAAAGGTTCCTCTCTCATTCTACCTCGGATGAGATCATCTTAGTAACAGATCCTACATTCGGCGGACTGGTCGAAGTGATCGCTCATACGATCCGTAGGATCATGTCAGACTGGTCATATGACACTGACGGTACATAACTGAAGGGTTTCATATTTAGCCAATGCTTGCAGCTATTCCCAATAGGCGCTTACTGTATGGAAATGTAGCGTTTTTATAAAAACGATGTGGATATATCCCATTTTTATAACAACTGTCACTTTAAATCATATTTTGTATAACAAGTCTGCAATAAACAGTTCACTCTATTCATTTCGGATTATATTCCAGTATTATGTATATGTTTCCATTTAAACTGAACATGAAACACAAATGTGTGTTCTTCTCGAAACCAACAAAATGGATATATTGTGGTTTTATCTGAAGCCTGTCAACTGTAGAACTGCTACGACTGGAACTTATCAATCGGAATGCACTCATGCTTTTAGAACCCTGCAGATATTAGGAAATGTATAAACTTTTTTATTTATGTTTACCATGATGGAAATTTACCAGATTTTAAGGTTTTTAATCTTGTTATTTATATGTGAATTTATTTACTATTACCATATATATCAATAGTGTTTAACTGTTTGGCTAATTAATGATATGTTAAATAAAATTGGAGAATCATTAACTTTGTATTATATGCACACAATTCAGTATATCTCCGAATTGTGTAACCACTGATGCTAATGCTAAAGTTTTGATGCTAACTGTCGGTTTAGCCATCTAGATTATGTTTTCTCTCATATATTTAATGCCATAATTATGTAAAACAACTAAAATAACAATGTTAATTATTTCAGTTGGCTGTGAACTGCCAGTGTTTTGGTTCTTTCCATATTTCCTGGAGCGTTGGATCATCGGAGGACTTCCTTCTCTCTGCATGCTACACTACAAGGTTAGTTATTTCCGTTTAGCAGCGTTGAAACATATGACCTCAATGTCCAGGGCTCCACATCCAGTGCTCAGTTGAATGACACACACCTAAATCCAAGTTAGGGGCATTAGCTCCTAGGTGATACCTAGCCGCTAGGGACGGTTACATGATACGTACCCAGCTGAGATCGTCCCCAAATTAGGGGGTAACTCCTGAGACTACTGCATTGTGCAGCTCACTGCTTTTGAGATCGCTGTTGACTGCCATTATTGATACAGACGTCTATTTAAAAAGTAATGCTATGAAAATGTTTACAATAATATTTTTGAAAAACATTTTAGTAATGCCTCTCAGAATCTTACCATGCTTTCAAAATGAATATAATATATGTTAATAATAGAATTCGTGGTCAAATCGACCTACAAGCTGATAACACTGTGCTTGATTACTTTACACTCAGCCTCTGTCTCTTTCAGGTTGATTGTGACAACCACGTGCTGTACCAGAAAGGGAGTTGGGGGGCGAAGCATGGTTCCCCTGTATGGCTCTTCACACGCCTCCATCAAACTCCACCGGGAAGAAGGATACAGGTGTGTATACTTAAGATAGGTTTAAGTTTTGAAAAAGTCTTCATTGTGTAGGTTTGTACTGATCAGCAATATGTGACCCATCATTCCAAAATGATGCTCTTTAGACTACAAGCAAAAATACATTATTGGACCATTTTTTTATGAGTTTACATCATGAAATTATTTGAAATAGACTAGTCTTCCATGTGTTCATTATGTAAATGATGTAAATGTTACATATGTGTGTTTATTTTGATGTTTTGTGACACCTATAAATTTTTGTTTTAATTGCTGGCAACGTTTTAAAATAAAGCCGATAGTATGAAAACCACACCTAACATTGACAATCACAGCTGAAAAAGTCAAAAATCACACTTGATACAGTTAAAATTGAGAACACCACAGTTGATAGTATATAAAACCACAGCTGAGTAAAAACACCACTGACTGTTTTGTGATTCAGTTGCATGGTTTTGCTGTTCAATAAATTGAACTAATTGTTGCCGTAATGAACCTGTTTGGACTTGGTTATACTGTTTCGTATAACTAATGTTCTTTATATACTTAGGTGCTTAACACAGTAAATACCAAAACAGTGATTTTAAAGAGGTTCTTTTTAAGCGAATATCCTATTATCATCTCTGAATGCTTCCCAGAGAAATCGAGATGGTGTTCTAAACTTCCAATAAATAGGTCTGCCAGGGAGTAAAGTGTAAAGTGTTCTGAGCAGTACTAAAGACTGGGTACCGTGCTATATAAGAATTTACCTTTACTCTTACTTTATCAATTTGTTTGTATTTTGTGTGGAAGCTATTCAGGGGCTTAGCCAGAGACCTGTCTGTCTGTCTTCAAGACTGGCATATGACTGGCCAAGAAGGGTAATTACAACTGGTTTAATTTTGAGAGGAATTATTTCCGGCTAAGGGCCTGAAGCTGTTTGATGCCTGGTTCTTGCAGGTAGACTTGTGTGTGGAGACTTGAGCCATAAACGAAGAGACTACCCCAATCGAAACAACAAGACGACCAAGAGACAATTGTATGTTTTGTGTGGATGTGGTAACATAAAAATAATAACAAAATGCTAAATAATAGTTAATAATATTAACATTACTTCTTTTCCATCAATATGCTTGAAATTTGTGCTCAGCAGCACAGCGAATCCAAATGATTAAGAAAAAAAGTAGATTAGGAATAGATGAATAACAGAGCGATAGAACTACAGATTTTCAATTGAGGAAAGGCAGTAATGAGTGAAGGATATATTATTTGTGACGGGTCGTGATAGTTCAGACCTTAAGGTACATTTTGGTGGTATGGAATTAAAGCGCTGTGAACTGCATTGGATGTGGCACTATATAAAATAAATATAATTACTGTTATCAACACATCAAGCAGAACAGCTGGAGGGGTTAATATTCTTGTTATAGAAGATGGTCTTCTATTATTTACTAATCAGTTGGAATGTGTGCAGTGTAATATTTATGTTTAAAATTACTCTGTATACAAATGTTTTACTATTTGATTTGTGTTGGTCAGTTGCAAACGGACAGCAACAAAGACAAGTGATGGAGACGTCACTGCAGACGTCAACTCAAGCAAAGGGAGGAAGAAACTGAAGAAATGTCACTGATGGTTGACACTGCTGGTTGATGGTTGACACTGCCAATTGATGGTTGACACCACTGGATGATGGTTGGCACTGCCAGTTCATGACACCACTGAATGATGGTTGACACCACTGGATGATGGTTGACACCAGTGGATGATGGTTGACACTGCCAGTTCGTGACACTACTGAATGATGGTTGACACATTGTTTGATTTTTTACACTGCCGGATGAAGGTTGGCACCACCAATTGGTGGTTGACAATGCTGGTTTGCACTGCCGGGTGATGATTGACTCTATTGGTTGATGGTTTTTACAATCAGTTGATGGTTTCAATTATATATTTTATTTGCAGTATGACCTTTATAAAATCGACTGTTTTTTTAGAAATGTAATTTTTATGTATATTAATGAAAATAACACATTACCTGTTGCTATATAGCACTGCTGTTGTAATATTGATGTTTACCCGGTAATAATAAATTTTTATTATGGCAAAGCCTGTATACAGCTGTACATACACAAAATCAATGTAAAAAAGTTGTATGTTAAAAGGACGCAGTCTGTTCCTCATTATACATTAATCTACCTATAGTCGAGCTAGCGTATGTATGTATGTATATATGTGGTTAGCTTATGTTTTCCTACTAATCGGCTTGCAGCTCAGGCACCAAACTTTCAGGGACTACCTGGTACTCTACGATACCTAAAAAGAAAACTAACGCCCTTAATTTGTCTAAATTCCCCAAATATCAATGGTTCTTAGTCATTTTTAAGAGAAATCGTAACGTATACACGTAATTGTTTTAACCAGAAACATTCAACAAATGTGCACGCTAAGGCTTGTCTTTTCAAACGTCCATTAGAATACAACGGGAATCTTTGTCTGAGTATATAGACCAGAAAGTTTTCTTCTACCTATCAGTTTTTGTTGTCTTTTTTATATTTTGCTGGATCTTTTTATAAGATATGTCAGTCAAATGGCACTTGTAGGAAAGGAAGTATGCTAAAATATTGTATCGATGGCATTGGAAGCCATTTAATTAAATAACTGGTACTGAATTAGAATGATTCCATGTGCAAAAAAATTGTCTGAAAACCAATTCGATTCACGCTCAGCAGAAACTGGTTGGACCATCTCCAACATGGCTAATTAAACAATTACATTATATGCCTCTAAAATTTGAAAGGACATTTCAAAAATTTTAGTCAAATACTGAATTGCCAGATTTTGTTCACCTTTATCCATTGGGATTTTGTCATGTGAAATTATGTCCAGAAAACACCAGATATATGTTGTATTGCATAATCTTGTAAGCCATAAAAGCTAATCCAAGCAGTACTCTTAAATAATCTCAATCACTAATACTTTCACATTTCACTTAGTTCAATCACTGACTGACACTAGCTGGACATTGACAAAAATATACAATTGCCTGGACCTAACTAGTACCCGGTAGCTTTCTTCGATATAGGTTGGCTCACTAGCTGTGTCTAGTGTGCACTATGATCATCAAAGCTAGTTCTAACTACTGACAGCAGCCCAGGGACTGCTATATATTCACAAATGCATTTTAAGAATGTTTTTTATGTATAGAAGCCAAATATTTGGTTGAAGAAATTAAGTAAGCTTGTTTATTTTATTCATGTGTGAAATGCACACTTAATATAAGAAATCCTAATAATTTCAGTTGCTACCATTTGTAGATTTTTAAATTTAAATACAACTTAAATATTTTCCAAAATACATACATTTGAATCCAACTCTTGTGGACGAGATAGAATGTATCTGCATGCGTGTGTGCATGCATGACTGCATGCTTGCATGCGTCTGTGCATGCAAGCAAGCATACTTGTAGAGGGAGGAATTAAAGAGGTAGAATTGGAAAAGAGGCGAGAGAGAAAGAACATGAAACAATATACATTTACAAAAACAAAATATGTGGGTCTATGCACCTAAAAGAATAAATACAATTTTGCCTTTTTATTTTATAAATGTTATAATTAATTTGGCAGTGGTAAATCAATGTGTATATATTATATATTTGGAAATTGCTAAAAGTGACAAGGGTTTCTCTTTAGGCATGATTGCCCACCCAACTTGACTAACTTGTCCACCTAAATCCTAGCATGGTTACAATGGTTGATGGGAGTGTGGCTAGTGTAGTGGCTAGCACATCCGCCTGGCATGCCAGCGCTCCGAGTTCGAGTCCCATCTCAATTTGGGACGTAAAACAACCACTGTGGACGACAAGCACCCTGGCAGTGACCACCCTCAGTGCCAGCATATCAAGGTTGATTTGGTGATAATGTTCTGAAAAAGACTGACTAGTTGAATGAGATTTCATTAGACCATTATATTTTAACTACAATAATACAGACTACCCCGGTTAGTCAGTTAATAGAACGTTGCCGAGTGATGGAAACAAGAACTAGATAATGTGTAACTTTGATTCTTTACTGTGAAACGACAATATCATTATTTAACATTGATAATGACATCTAGAGCATTTGTGGAAGCATCAATTATTTAAATATTTTGGCAAAGTAGTAGAATTATCGTTATCATGGCCTATTAAGATCTGCACTGCCATATATAGATAACTTTGAATACATACAAATATAAACTTTTCGTTGATTGATTTGTTAGGATATATGTTCAAATAAAACATAGCCTGAACATATGGTCGATCATTCACTACCTAATGTAGCAGATTTTGAAATACCCAGGTTCGAATCCGGTGCTGCTATGTCCAGTTCACTCAGCTGTATGAATGAGTACCTAGCTACAAACAGTGGTGGGTATTTGTGTACAAATAATCTTCACACATTAATTGCAGCGTAGCTGAATACTTCCCAAACAAGTTGAGATGGTGTTTGATTGAACAGGTCTGTCAGGGAGTAAAGTGTAAATGCTTTGAACCGTCCTACGAACTGGACAATATATTATACAAGAACTTATCATGTAATATTATGGTAAAATCTGTGCAACTGTTGTTGCATCTTCAATGAGAAGATTGTCAAAGTCTGCCAGTCCAAATGTTGCAGTACCGTAGCCCGCAAACCCATGCGTAGACACACCTTTCTGCAGTTCGACATCAAACCCATGCGTAGACACTCCTTTATGCAGTTTGACATCAAACCCATGCAAAGACACTCCTTTCTGCAGTTCGACATCAAACCCATGCGTAGACACTCCTTTCTGCAGTTCGACATCAAACCCATGCGTAGACACTCCTTTATGCAGTTGGACATCAAACCCATGCGTAGACACCCCTTTCTGCAGTTCGACATCAAACCCATGCGTAGACACTCCTTTCTGCAGTTCGACATCAAACCCATGCATAGAAACTCCTTTCTGCAGCTCGACATAAAACCCATGCGTAGACACTCCTTTCTGCAGTTCGTCATCAAACACATGCGTAGACAATGCTTTCTGCAGCTCGACATCAAACCCATGCGTAGACACTCCTTTCTGCAGTTCGACATCAAACAACATGTGTTTGCCCACAAATCCCATCATCTTGTTATCCTACAACAGAAAAGTCATAAGCAAAACGTTAAGTACATTTTATGATGCAGGTCTCAATTATAGTTTATTTTCATATAACAATATGTCAAATAAAATCTCCATGTGTCATAATCCTATCTAATGGAGACAAATAATTTGTTGTTTTTCCTTAAAAAACCTTTGTCCTACAAAACAATGGCCCAGATTTTATCATGATGACCTAAATAGTTGTTTGTCACATCAGCTATGGAGATTTTGTTCCAATCTACAATTTGTTTTCTCGTGGAAATCAACATAGGAGATGCTTCCAATCAGACAAGAAGATTTAGTCTAGAGATTTTAAGGTAAAATTATCATTAAACAACTACCAGAAAGATGGTAATGAAATGTCAGCAATATGTGAATGTTATAAATTATGTTATGTATGTCTCTCTCTTCCTCTCCATCATTCTCCATCCCTCCCACTCTCTCTCTCTCTCTCTCTCTCTCTCTCTCTCTCTCTCTCTCTCTCTCTCTCTCTCTCTCTCTCTCTCTCTCTCTCTCTCTCTCTCTCTCTCTCTCTTGTTCTGTCTCTCTCCCCCTCCGTCTATCTCCCCCTCCGTCTCTCTCCCCTCTGTCTCTCTCCCCCTCTGTCTCTCTCTATCTCTGCCTCGCTCTCCTTCTCTCCTTGTCTCCTTTCTCTGTGTCACTCTCTCTCCCTGTTTCTATGGCTGATGTCTGTCTTGAGAGACTGTTCCTTGTTGTGACTGCTCAACTAATGTTTATTTGCTTGTTGTAGAATGTGCGACTGACTGCTCCAAGTGCTCAGTGGCTATCCAGTGTCGAATACCACAAAGATCATGATTGGCCTTCTTCTTTTTTTAATACTCACAAATGATTTAACTGATGTTATAAAGGTCTCTCATATTTTCTTGTTTGCCGATGATCTGATGCTTTAATTAAATTTATACCGAAGAGTACTGCACAAAACTGTAATAAGATCTTATCTCTGTCGAACGCTGGACAAATACATCATTTTTGAAATTCTATCCAGATAAATGTATCCATATGAGAATTGGATCATTATTCACAAGGAATAATGGATATTCACTGGGAAACAATCAGACAACACTTACAAGTACGGACAATGTGAAAGTTATTGGAGTCACTTTCGATCCATCGCTTACTTTTGAGGCATATATGTCACAACAAATTAATAAAGCCAATTCGATTATTTGGATAAATCCCCATAACTTTCGATCATATGGATGAAAAGTGTTTTTCTACAACTTTTAAGTGCCTCGTCCGTCTACACATTGAATACATTAAAAAGTATGGAGTCATTTCTTAATTAAACATATTACCACTCTTGAAAATGGTCAGCGCAGAGCAACCAAATATATTCCTGGTTTCAAAGACCTTAAATACAAAGAACGTTTACAGAGGCTGACATTACCAACTCTATCATATGGTCGCCTCACAGGAGATATGATTGAAATGTATATGATACTAACAGGGAAATATGATCCAGCAGTCTTATCCAATATTGTTACTTTGGGAGCCAACAAAGCACATACGAAAAGGCACCACCTAAACATATTGAAAGAAAGATGCCGATTAAATATTAGAAATAAATCATTTATATACCGACGCACAGACGTATGAAACAGTCTACCACAGTCTGTGGTTGACGCTTCACCGATGCAGTCGTGTGACACAAAAATAGTTCAGTTATACCAAAACCACCCTATGGAAACTGAATACACTGCCCCACTCCTATCTTAGATTGTGCCAGACTCAGACGCATGCACACAGTCCGAGCATATGTCAAAAGCGAGAACTGGTACGTAGGAGGCAGATGCAGTAATCCCTAGTCAAGCCAGAAGAGGACCTGTAAGAACCTGTAAGATGTTACTCACTTTACTTTCAGGTGTTGAAAATGGCCCAGCAACAATGAAGTTAATTTTTGAAAGACAAAAAGGGATAATCAGGAAGTGGGAGACACTGGAGCCGTTACTGCCTATGGTACAGAGCTAACTGCACCAATGATCGGCTCGGGACATCTCATTGGGAGCTCCTTACAACCCTACTCTGGAGAGTACTGTCACAATCCTTATCTTTCACAGTTTATCAACACCGTGTGGTAGTACCCTGCAGGGGAGGGATATATCGGTCCCCAAGCCTTCCCGGCGTTCCCATAACCGGTGTGGTCATCCATGCCACGTGATATAACCCTATATATTGAGCACGTCAAGCTGCAATTAACATATAAAATTTACCTACTTTTATAACCTACCAGACACAGTCAGGCGAAATATGTGGTGTGAACTTCAACTTTGATTAATCTTCATATCTACACCTAGTGAAGTTATTTATTCGTTAGAATGGTATTAAAACTTCGGTCATATGTTATGTTATATGATATGATGCAGTAAACGTGTGTATACGCAGCATAAATAATATTACTAATCTATTATAAGTATTCTGATGCATGCAAGTTCATGGACAGTATTGGTTGACGACGATAGGGGGCGAATCCAATATGGCCGCGCACAGAGGGAAACTTCAAAAAGTCAAATCATATTTATTGTCTATGTATTATACTAACAACGGTTGTTCAAGTATAATACACAGTGCGGTATTAATGGTGAATTAATAACGAACATAGATGGTGTTCGAACTTGTGGTTACTCCGCCGTGGTGCGTTGCATTAAAAAATGTTTAACTAGTGCTTTAATTTTGTGTGCCATAAGTGACGATACATTTGTTTCTAGTACTTTGATCACTGCCAAATAATATAACTATAATCAGCCAACCATAAGCGTGTGTGTATTTGCATTATGATTCGCAAGATGTTCTATGAATACATTACGCCAGTGCGTATGTACCTGTATGTCTATATATGTGTCTACATTATGGTACGATAAAAAAGTTAAGTTTATAAACACAATAACCACGTTCTTTTCTTGCGCGCGCATGCCTGTCGCCGTGAATAGACTATCAACAATAACGAATTTATTTTCTTGCTGTACCCAAAGGCAACATATAGAAAAGACTACAACTACTTGATGTTCTAAACAAATGAAGTCCCTACCTACCTTCCTGTTGCAGCCATCTTGCAATGGCTATCCCTTCACGCTGTCTTCTCCGGCATTTGTTTTCATATTCTATAGTGTGTTCACAGTTGAAATCACCTGTTAAACGAAGCACCGTATCGAGCGTCAAGTGAATATTGCTTGTTAAATACATATAATGTGCGCTGGACCCACGCAATTCAACCATCCACCAGTTAAGTCGGTGTTGTACTGAAACCCGTCGTGTGACCTATATTTCAACCACTGTTGTTCCTATTGGTCGTTTTACGCTCATCAGACACACCTTTACAACAACTGTCCAGGTGAAGCTCGACAGAGGTAGTCACATTAAATTCAAGCTTAAAGTCAAATAAATCCCTTTGGCATGTCATTAGGAAGGAACCATTGTTGGGCTCGCACGTGATGCCTACAATGTTCACCGTAGGTGAATCAATGCATTGTCTCTGAGGGGATGCACCATAAGCACAGTTGGCATACCTGTATGAATAGGCTCGTGATTCGTTTTAAGCATGCAACGATCCATGACCGTACCCAATTACGAGTGAATATGAGAGAGAGAGAGAGAGAGAGAGAGAGAGAGAGAGAGAGAGAGAGAGAGAGAGAGAGAGAGAGAGAGAGAGAGAGAGAGAGAGAGAGAGAGAGAGAGAGAGAGAGAGAGAGAGAGAGAGAGAGAGAGAGAGAGAGAGAGAGAGAGAGAGAGAGAGAGAGAGAGCGAGATAGAGAGAGAGTGTGTGAGATAGAGAATAAAAGGAGAGAGAGAGAGAGAATGAAATAGAGAGAGAGAGAGGAGAGAGAGAGAGAGAGAGAGAGAGAGAGAGAGAGAGAGGAGAGAGAGAGAGAGAGAGAGAGAGAGAGAGAGAGAGAGAGAGAGAGAGAGAGAGAGAGAGAGAGAGAGAGAGAGAGAGAGAGAGAAGAGAGAGAGAGAGAGAGAGAGAGAGAGAGAGAGAGAGAGAGAGAGAGAGAGAGAGAGAGAGAGAGAGAGAGAGAGAGAGAGAGAGAGAGAGAGAGAGAGAGAGAGAGAGAACGTGAGAGTGAGAGAGAGAGAGTGAGAGGGGGAAGATGGCGAGAGGTACGTAGAGAAGTAGAGGAGGGAATGAGGGACTTAAAATGAGACAGACAGACTGGGAAAATATGGAGAGCGACGGCGAAGAGAAGGATGGAGGGGTAAAGTGGGGAGAGAAACGGAAAGGGAGAATAGGGGAGGGGACTGGAGGGAACGGTGAGAGGAAGGAGATGAGAAAGGAGATGGGAGGGAAGATACGCTGATGGAGAGTGACAATAAGAATGAGTTTTATTTCCCTACGACCCCTTGTGGAGTATGAAAAAAGTGTTCTCTCTAAACTAGTTTTTAATAGAACACTTTGTATTCATAAGAACATCTAGACTTCTATTATAAAAATCATATTTGCTTGATGTACAACATAACACACAATACATAAAACATTCAGTAACCTTACTGTATTAAGTCTTTTCAATAATTTTGTAATCAGTAGTGCAAACCAAATAATGTAAAATAATATATTTTAAAAAACCCACATATAACAACATGTATTGCACAATTTGAACACATTTACATGTAATTGTATGACTAATAAATTAATTATTATCTACATGGT